>JAWMAG010000204.1:0-67736 GCA_037013455.1 Ceratitis rosa | reverse complement strand
GTTTATAATAAAACTAACCAATGCAATGCACTGAGTTATATCCGTTTATAATAAAACTTAAACCAGAGTTATAACTAACAATGCAATGCACTGTGTTATATCCGTTTATAATAAAACTAACCAAATTGCAATGCACTGAGTTATATCCGTTTATAATAAAACTAACCAAATGCAATGCACTGAGTTATATCCGTTTTAATAAAACTAACCAAATGCAATGCACTGAGTTATATCGTTTATAATAAAACTAACCAAATGCAATGCACTGAGTTATATCCGTTTATAATAAAACTAACCAAATGCAATGCACTGAGTTATATCCGTTTATAATAAAACTAACCAAATGCAATGCACTGAGTTATATCCGTTTATAATAAAACTAACCAAATGCAATGCACTGAGTTATATCGTTTATAATAAACTAACCAAATGCAATGCACTGAGTTATATCCGTTTATAATAAAACTAACCAAATGCAATGCACTGAGTTATATCCGTTTATAATAAAACTAACCAAATGCAATGCACTGAGTTATATCCGTTTATAATAAAACTAACCAAATGCAATGCACTGAGTTATATCCGTTTATAATAAAACTAACCAAATGCAATGCACTGAGTTATATCCGTTTATAATAAAACTAACCAAATGCAATGCACTGAGTTATATCCGTTTATAATAAAACTAACCAAATGCAATGCACTGAGTTATATCCGTTTATAATAAAACTAACCAAATGCAATGCACTGAGTTATATCGTTTATAATAAAACTAACCAAATGCAATGCACTGAGTTATATCCGTTTATAATAAAACTAACCAAATGCAATGCACTGAGTTATATCCGTTTATAATAAAACTAACCAAATGCAATGCACTGAGTTATATCGTTTATAATAAAACTAACCAAATGCAATGCACTGAGTTACATCCGTTTATAATAAAACTAACCAAATGCAATGCACTGAGTTATATCCGTTTATAATAAAACTAACCAAATGCAATGCACTGAGTTAATATCCGTTTATAATAAACTAACCAAATGCAATGCACTGAGTTATATCCGTTTATAATAAAACTAACCAAATGCAATGCACTGAGTTATATCCGTTTATAATAAAACTAACCAAATGCAATGCACTGAGTAATGATCAGTTTTAATAAAACTAACCAAATGCAATGCACTGAGTTACATCCGTTTATAATAAAACTAACCAAATGCAATGCACTGAGTTATATCCGTTTATAATAAACTAACCAAATGCAATGCACTGAGTTATATCAGTTTTAATAAAACTAACCAAATGCAATGCACTGAGTTAATCGTTTTAATAAAACTAACCAAATGCAATGCACTGAGTTACATCCGTTTATAATAAAACTAACCAAATGCAATGCACTGAGTTATATCAGTTTTTAATAAAACTAACCAAATGCAATGCACTGAGTTACATCCGTTTTTAATAAAACTAACCAAATGCAATGCACTGAGTTATATCCGTTTATAATAAAACTAACCAAATGCAATGCACTGAGTTATATCAGTTTATAATAAAACTAACCAAATGCAATGCACTGAGTTACATCCGTTTTTAATAAACTAACCAAATGCAATGCACTGAGTTACATCCGTTTATAATAAACTAACCAAATGCAATGCACTGAGTTATATCAGTTTTTAATAAAACTAACCAAATGCAATGCACTGAGTTACATCCGTTTTTAATAAAACTAACCAAATGCAATGCACTGAGTTACATCCGTTTATAATAAAACTAACCAAATGCAATGCACTGAGTTATATCAGTTTTTAATAAAACTAACCAAATGCAATGCACTGAGTTACATCCGTTTTTAATAAAACTAACCAAATGCAATGCACTGAGTTACATCCGTTTATAATAAAACTAACCAAATGCAATGCACTGAGTTATATCCGTTTATAATAAAACTAACCAAATGCAATGCACTGAGTTATATCAGTTTTTAATAAAACTAACCAAATGCAATGCACTGAGTTACATCCGTTTATAATAAAACTAACCAAATGCAATGCACTGAGTTATATCAGTTTTTAATAAAACTAACCAAATGCAATGCACTGAGTTACATCCGTTATAATAAAACTAACCAAATGCAATGCACTGAGTTATATCAGTTTTAATAAACTAACCAAATGCAATGCACTGAGTTATATCAGTTTTTAATAAAACTAACCAAATGCAATGCACTGAGTTACATCCGTTATAATAAAACTAACCAAATGCAATGCACTGAGTTATATCAGTTTTTAATAAAACTAACCAAATGCAATGCACTGAGTTACATCCGTTTATAATAAAACTAACCAAATGCAATGCAATGAGTTATATCCGTTTATAATAAACTAACCAAATGCAATGCACTGAGTTATATCCGTTTATAATAAAACTAACCAAATGCAATGCACTGAGTTATATCAGTTTAAAAAAAAATTAACCAAATGCAATGCACTGAGTTATATCAGTTTTTAATAAAACTAACCAAATGCAATGCACTGAGTTACATCCGTTTTATAATAAAACTAACCAAATGCAATGCACTGAGTTATATCAGTTTTTAATAAAACTAACCAAATGCAATGCACAGAGTTATATCTGTTTATAATAAAACTAACCAAATGCAATGCACTGAGTATATCAGTTTTTAATAAAACTAACCAAATGCAATGCACTGAGTTGTATCAGTTTTTAATAAAAACTAACCAAATGCAATGCACTGAGTTACATCCGTTTTTAATAAAACTAACCAAATGCAATGCAATGAGTTATATCCGTTTATAATAAAACTAACCAATTGCAATGCACTGAGTTATATCAGTTTTAATAAACTAACCAAATGCAATGCACTGAGTTACATCCGTTTTTAATAAAACTAACCAAATGCAATGCACTGAGTTACATCCGTTTATAATAAAACTAACCAAATGCAATGCACTGAGTTATATCAGTTTTTAATAAAACTAACCAAATGCAATGCACTGAGTTACATCCGTTTTTAATAAAACTAACCAAATGCAATGCACTGAGTTACATCCGTTTATAATAAAACTAACCAAATGCAATGCACTGAGTTATATCCGTTTATAATAAAACTAACCAAATGCAATGCACTGAGTTATATCAGTTTTTAATAAAACTAACCAAATGCAATCCACTGAGTTACATCCGTTTATAATAAAACTAACCAAATGCAATGCACTGAGTTATATCAGTTTTTAATAAAACTAACCAAATGCAATGCACTGAGTTACATCCGTTTTTAATAAAACTAACCAAATGCAATGCACTGAGTTACATCCGTTTATAATAAAACTAACCAAATGCAATGCACTGAGTTATATCAGTTTTTAATAAAACTAACCAAATGCAATGCACTGAGTTACATCCGTTTAAAATAAAACTAACCAAATGCAATGCACTGAGTTACATCCGTTTATAATAAAACTAACCAAATGCAATGCACTGAGTTATATCCGTTTATAATAAAACTAACCAAATGCAATGCACTGAGTTATATCAGTTTTTAATAAAACTAACCAAATGCAATGCACTGAGTTACATCCGTTTATAATAAAACTAACCAAATGCAATGCACTGAGTTATATCAGTTTTTAATAAAACTAACCAAATGCAATGCACTGAGTTACATCCGTTTATAATAAAACTAACCAAATGCAATGCACTGAGTTATATCAGTTTTTAATAAAACTAACCAAATGCAATGCACTGAGTTATATCAGTTTTTAATAAAACTAACCAAATGCAATGCACTGAGTTACATCCGTTTATAATAAAACTAACCAAATGCAATGCACTGAGTTATATCAGTTTTAATAAAACTAACCAAATGCAATGCACTGAGTTACATCCGTTTATAATAAAACTAACCAAATGCAATGCAATGAGTTATATCCGTTTATAATAAAACTAACCAAATGCAATGCACTGAGTTATATCCGTTTATAATAAAACTAACCAAATGCAATGCACTGAGTTATATCAGTTTTAAAAAAAAATTAACCAAATGCAATGCACTGAGTTACATCCGTTTATAATAAAACTAACCAAATGCAATGCACTGAGTTATATCAGTTTTAATAAAACTAACCAAATGCAATGCACTGAGTTACATCCGTTTATAATAAAACTAACCAAATGCAATGCACTGAGTTATATCCGTTTATAATAAAACTAACCAAATGCAATGCACTGAGTTATATCCGTTTTTAATAAAACTAACCAAATGCAATGCACTGAGTTACATCCGTTTATAATAAAACTAACCAAATGCAATGCACTGAGTTACATCCGTTTATAATAAAACTAACCAAATGCAATGCACTGAGTTATATCCGTTTATAATAAAACTAACCAAATGCAATGCACTGAGTTACATCCGTTTATAATAAAACTAACCAAATGCAATGCACTGAGTTATATCTGTTTATAATAAAACTAACCAAATGCAATGCACTGAGTTATATCAGTTTTTAATAAAACTAACCAAATGCAATGCACTGAGTTATATCCGTTTATAATAAAACTAACCAAATGCAATGCACTGAGTTATATCCGTTTATAATAAAACTAACCAAATGCAATGCACTGACTTATATCCGTTTATAATAAAACTAACCAAATGCAATGCACTGAGTTATATCCGTTTATAATAAAACTAACCAAATGCAATGCACTGAGTTATATCCGTTTATAATAAAACTAACCAAATGCAATGCACTGAGTTATATCCGTTTATAAAAAAACTAACCAAATGCAATGCACTGAGTTATATCAGTTTTTAATAAAACTAACCAAATGCAATGCACTGAGTTACATCCGTTTTTAATAAAACTAACCAAATGCAATGCAATGAGTTATATCCGTTTATAATAAAACTAACCAATTGCAATGCACTGAGTTATATCAGTTTTTAATAAAACTAACCAAATGCAATGCACTGAGGTACATCCGTTTTTAATAAAACTAACCAAATGCAATGCACTGAGTTACATCCGTTTATAATAAAACTAACCAAATGCAATGCACTGAGTTATATCAGTTTTTAATAAAACTAACCAAATGCAATGCACTGAGTTACATCCGTTTTTAATAAAACTAACCAAATGCAATGCACTGAGTTATATCCGTTTATAATAAAACTAACCAAATGCAATGCACTGAGTTATATCAGTTTTTAATAAAACTAACCAAATGCAATGCACTGAGTTACATCCGTTTATAATAAAACTAACCAAATGCAATGCAATGAGTTATATCCGTTTATAATAAAACTAACCAAATGCAATGCACTGAGTTACATCCGTTTATAATAAAACTAACCAAATGCAATGCACTGAGTAATATCCGTTTATAATAAAACTAACCAAATGCAATGCACTGAGTTACATCCGTTTATAATAAAACTAACCAAATGCAATGCACTGAGTTATATCAGTTTTTAATAAAACTAACCAAATGCAATGCACTGAGTTACATCCGTTTTTAATAAAACTAACCAAATGCAATGCACTGAGTTACATCCGTTTATAATAAAACTAACCAAATGCAATGCACTGAGTTATATCCGTTTTTAATAAAACTAACCAAATGCAATGCACCGAGTTATATCCGTTTATAATAAAACTAACCAAATGCAATGCACTGAGTTACATCCGTTTTTAATAAAACTAACCAAATGCAATGCACTGAGTTATATCCGTTTATAATAAAACTAACCAAATGCAATGCACTGAGTTACATCCGTTTATAATAAAACTAACCAAATGCAATGCACTGAGTTATATCAGTTTTTAATAAAACTAACTAAATGCAATGCACTGAGTTACATCCGTTTATAATAAAACTAACCAAATGCAATGCACTGAGTTACATCCGTTTATAATAAAACTAACCAAATGCAATGCACTGAGTTATATCAGTTTTTAATAAAACTAACCAAATGCAATGCACTGAGTTACATCCGTTTTTAATAAAACTAACCAAATGCAATGCACTGAGTTACATCCGTTTATAATAAAACTAACCAAATGCAATGCACTGAGTTATATCAGTTTTTAATAAAACTAACCAAATGCAATGCACTGAGTTACATCCGTTTATAATAAAACTAACCAAATGCAATGCACTGAGTTATATCAGTTTCTAATAAAACTAACCAAATGCAATGCACTGAGTTACATCCGTTTATAATAAAACTAACCAAATGCAATGCACTGAGTTATATCAGTTTTTAATAAAACTAACCAAATGCAATGCACTGAGTTACATCCGTTTATAATAAAACTAACCAAATGCAATGCACTGAGTTATATCCGTTTATAATAAAACTAACCAAATGCAATGCACTGAGTTATATCAGTTTTTAATAAAACTAACCAAATGCAATGCACTGAGTTACATCCGTTTATAATAAAACTAACCAAATGCAATGCACTGAGTTACATCCGTTTATAATAAAACTAACCAAATGCAATGCACTGAGTTATATCAGTTTTTAATAAAACTAACCAAATGCAATGCACTGAGTTATATCTGTTTATAATAAAACTAACCAAATGCAATGCCCTGAGTTATATCAGTTTTTAATAAAACTAACCAAATGCAATGCACTGAGTTGTATCAGTTTTTAATAAAACTAACCAAATGCAATGCACTGAGTTACATCCGTTTATAATAAAACTAACCAAATGCAATGCAATGAGTTATATCCGTTTATAATAAAACTAACCAATTGCAATGCACTGAGTTATATCAGTTTTTAATAAAACTAACCAAATGCAATGCACTGAGTTACATCCGTTTTTAATAAAACTAACCAAATGCAATGCACTGAGTTACATCCGTTTATAATAAAACTAACCAAATGCAATGCACTGAGTTATATCAGTTTTTAATAAAACTAACCAAATGCAATGCACTGAGTTACATCCGTTTTTAATAAAACTAACCAAATGCAATGCACTGAGTTACATCCGTTTATAATAAAACTAACCAAATGCAATGCACTGAGTTATATCCGTTTATAATAAAACTAACCAAATGCAATGCACTGAGTTATATCAGTTTTTAATAAAACTAACCAAATGCAATGCACTGAGTTACATCCGTTTATAATAAAACTAACCAAATGCAATGCACTGAGTTATATCAGTTTTTAATAAAACTAACCAAATGCAATGCACTGAGTTACATCCGTTTTTAATAAAACTAACCAAATGCAATGCACTGAGTTATATCCGTTTTTAATAAAACTAACCAAATGCAATGCACTGAGTTATATCCGTTTATAATAAAACTAACCAAATGCAATGCACTGAGTTACATCCGTTTATAATAAAACTAACCAAATGCAATGCACTGAGTTATATCCGTTTATAATAAAACTAACCAAATGCAATGCACTGAGTTATATCCGTTTATAATAAAACTAACCAAATGCAATGCACTGAGTTATATCCGTTTATAATAAAACTAACCAAATGCAATGCACTGAGTTATATCCGTTTATAATAAAACTAACCAAATGCAATGCACTGAGTTATATCAGTTTTTAATAAAACTAACCAAATGCAATGCACTGAGTTACATCCGTTTATAATAAAACTAACCAAATGCAATGCACTGAGTTATATCCGTTTATAATAAAACTAACCAAATGCAATGCACTGAGTTATCTCCGTTTATAATAAAACTAACCAAATGCAATGCACTGAGTTATATCCGTTTATAATAAAACTAACCAAATGCAATGCACTGAGTTATATCCGTTTATAATAAAACTAACCAAATGCAATGCACTGAGTTATATCCGTTTATAATAAAACTAACCAAATGCAATGCACTGAGTTATATCCGTTTATAATAAAACTAACCAAATGCAATGCACTGAGTTACATCCGTTTATAATAAAACTAACCAAATGCAATGCACTGAGTTATATCCGTTTTTAATAAAACTTACCAAATGCAATGCACTGAGTTGTATCAGTTTTTAATAAAACTAACCAAATGCAATGCACTGAGTTATATCAGTTTTTAATAAAATTAACCAAATGCAATGCACTGAGTTACATCCGTTTTTAATAAAACTAACCAAATGCAATGCACTGAGTTACATCCGTTTATAATAAAACTAACCAAATGCAATGCACTGAGTTATATCCGTTTATAATAAAACTAACCAAATGCAATGCACTGAGTTGTATCAGTTTTTAATGAAACTAACCAAATGCAATGCACTGAGTTACATCCGTTTTTAATAAAAGTAACCAAATGCAATGCACTGAGTTACATCCGTTTTTAATAAAACTAACCAAATGCAATGCACTGAGTTATATCCGTTTATAATAAAACTAACCAAATGCAATGCACTGAGTTACATTCGTTTTTAATAAAACTAACCAAATGCAATGCACTGAGTTATATCCGTTTTTAATAAAACTAACCAAATGCAATGCACTGAGTTGTATCAGTTTTTAATAAAACTAACCAAATGCAATGCACTGAGTTATATCCATTTTTAATAAAACTAACCAAATGCAATGCACTGAGTTACATCCGTTTTTAATAAAACTAACCAAATGCAATGCACTGAGTTATATCCGTTTATAATAACACTAACCAAATGCAATGCACTAAGTTACATCCGTTTTTAATAAAACTAACCAAATGCAATGCACTGAGTTGTATCAGTTTTTAATAAAACTAACCAATTGCAATGCACTGAGTTATATCCGTTTATAATAAAACTAACCAAATGCAATGCACTGAGTTATATCCGCTTATAATAAAACTAACCAAATGCAATGCACTGAGTTATATCCGTTTTTAATAAAACTAACCAAATGCAATGCACTGAGTTGTATCAGTTTTTAATAAAACTAACCAAATGCAATGCACTGAGTTGTATCAGTTTTTAATAAAACTATCCAAATGCAATGCACTGAGTTATATCTGTTTATAATAAAACTAACCAAATGCAATGCACTGAGTTATATCAGTTTTTAATAAAACTAACCAAATGCAATGCACTGAGTTGTATCAGTTTTTAATAAAACTAACCAAATGCAATGCACTGAGTTACATCCGTTTATAATAAAACTAACCAAATGCAATGCAATGAGTTATATCCGTTTATAATAAAACTAACCAAATGCAATGCACTGAGTTATATCAGTTTATAATAAAACTAACCAAATGCAATGCACTGAGTTATATCAGTTTTTAATAAAACTAACCAAATGCAATGCACTGAGTTACATCCGTTTATAATAAAACTAACCAAATGCAATGCACTGAGTTACATCCGTTTATAATAAAACTAACCAAATGCAATGCAATGAGTTATATCCGTTTATAATAAAACTAACCAAATGCAATGCACTGAGTTATATCCGTTTATTATAAAACTAACCAAATGCAATGCACTGAGTTATATCCGTTTATAATAAAACTAACCAAATGAAATGCACTGAGTTATATCCGTTTATAATAAAACTAACCAAATGCAATGCACTGAGTTATATCCGTTTTTAATAAAACTAACCAAATGCAATGCACTGAGTTATATCCTTTTATAATAAAACTAACCAAATGCAATGCACTGAGTTACATCCGTTTTTAATAAAACTAACCAAATGCAATGCACTGAGTTATATCCGTTTATAATAAAACTAACCAAATGCAATGCACTGAGTTATATCAGTTTTTAATAAAACTAACCAAATGCAATGCACTGAGTTACATCCGTTTATAATAAAACTAACCAAATGCAATGCACTGAGTTACATCCGTTTATAATAAAACTAACCAAATGCAATGCACTGAGTTATATCAGTTTTTAATAAAACTAACCAAATGCAATGCACTGAGTTATATCTGTTTATAATAAAACTAACCAAATGCAATGCACTGAGTTATATCAGTTTTTAATAAAACTAACCAAATGCAATGCACTGAGTTGTATCAGTTTTTAATAAAACTAACCAAATGCAATGCACTGAGTTACATCCGTTTATAATAAAACTAACCAAATGCAATGCAATGAGTTATATCCGTTTATAATAAAACAAACCAATTGCGATGCACTGAGTTATATCAGTTTTTAATAAAACGAACCAAATGCAATGCACTGAGTTACATCCGTTTTTAATAAAACTAACCAAATGCAATGCACTGAGTTACATCCGTTTATAATAAAACTAACCAAATGCAATGCACTGAGTTACATCCGTTTATAATAAAACTAACCAAATGCAATGCACTGAGTTATATCCGTTTATAATAAAACTAACCAAATGCAATGCACTGAGTTATATCAGTTTTTAATAAAACTAACCAAATGCAATGCACTGAGTTACATCCGTTTATAATAAAACTAACCAAATGCAATGCACTGAGTTATATCAGTTTTTAATAAAACTAACCAAATGCAATGCACTGAGTTACATCCGTTTTTAATAAAACTAACCAAATGCAATGCACTGAGTTACATCCGTTTATAATAAAACTAACCAAATGCAATGCACTGAGTTATATCAGTTTTTAATAAAACTAACCAAATGCAATGCACTGAGTTACATCCGTTTTTAATAAAACTAACCAAATGCAATGCACTGAGTTACATCCGTTTATAATAAAACTAACCAAATGCAATGCACTGAGTTATATCCGTTTATAATAAAACTAACCAAATGCAATGCACTGAGTTATATCAGTTTTTAATAAAACTAACCAAATGCAATGCACTGAGTTACATCCGTTTATAATAAAACTAACCAAATGCAATGTACTGAGTTATATCAGTTTTTAATAAAACTAACCAAATGCAATGCACTGAGTTACATCCGTTTATAATAAAACTAACCAAATGCAATGCACTGAGTTATATCAGTTTTTAATAAAACTAACCAAATGCAATGCACTGAGTTATATCAGTTTTTAATAAAACTAACCAAATGCAATGCACTGAGTTACATCCGTTTATAATAAAACTAACCAAATGCAATGCACTGAGTTGTATCAGTTTTTAATAAAACTAACCAAATGCAATGCACTGAGTTACATCCGTTTATAATAAAACTAACCAAATGCAATGCAATGAGTTATATCCGTTTATAATAAAACTAACCAAATGCAATGCACTGAGTTATATCCGTTTATAATAAAACTAACCAAATGCAATGCACTGAGTTATATCAGTTTTTAAAAAAACTAACCAAATGCAATGCACTGAGTTACATCCGTTTATAATAAAACTAACCAAATGCAATGCACTGAGTTATATCAGTTTTTAATAAAACTAACAAAATGCAATGCACTGAGTTACATCCGTTTATAATAAAACTAACCAAATGCAATGCACTGAGTTATATCCGTTTATAATAAAACTAACCAAATGCAATGCACTGAGTTATATCCGTTTTTAATAAAACTAACCAAATGCAATGCACTGAGTTACATCCGTTTATAATAGAACTAACCAAATGCAATGCACTGAGTTACATCCGTTTATAATAAAACTAACCAAATGCAATGCACTGAGTTATATCCGTTTATAATAAAACTAACCAAATGCAATGCACTGAGTTACATCCGTTTATAATAAAACTAACCAAATGCAATGCACTGAGTTATATCAGTTTTTAATAAAACTAACCAAATGCAATGCACTGAGTTACATCCGTTTATAATAAAACTAACCAAATGCAATGCACTGAGTTATATCCGTTTATAATAAAACTAACCAAATGCAATGCACTGAGTTATATCCGTTTTTAATAAAACTAACCAAATGCAATGCACTGAGTTACATCCGTTTATAATAAAACTAACCAAATGCAATGCACTGAGTTACATCCGTTTATAATAAAACTAACCAAATGCAATGCACTGAGTTATATCCGTTTATAATAAAACTAACCAAATGCAATGCACTGAGTTATATCCGTTTTTAATAAAACTAACCAAATGCAATGCACTGAGTTATATCCGTTTATAATAAAACTAACCAAATGCAATGCACTGAGTTACATCCGTTTATAATAAAACTAACCAAATGCAATGCACTGAGTTATATCCGTTTATAATAAAACTAACCAAATGCAATGCACTGAGTTATATCCGCTTATAATAAAACTAACCAAATGCAATGCACTGAGTTATATCCGTTTATAATAAAACTAACCAAATGCAATGCACTGAGTTATATCAGTTTTTAATAAAACTAACCAAATGCAATGCACTGAGTTACATCCGTTTATAATAAAACTAACCAAATGCAATGCACTGAGTTATATCCGTTTATAATAAAACTAACCAAATGCAATGCACTGAGTTATATCCGTTTATAATAAAACTAACCAAATGCAATGCACTGAGTTATATCCGTTTATAATAAAACTAACCAAATGCAATGCACTGAGTTATATCCGTTTATAATAAAACTAACCAAATGCAATGCACTGAGTTATATCCGTTTATAATAAAACTAACCAAATGCAATGCACTGAGTTATATCCGTTTATAATAAAACTAACCAAATGCAATGCACTGAGTTACATCCGTTTTTAATAAAACTAACCAAATGCAATGCACTGAGTTACATCCGTTTATAATAAAACTAACCAAATGCAATGCACTGAGTTATATCCGTTTATAATAAAACTAACCAAATGCAATGCACTGAGTTATATCAGTTTTTAATAAAACTAACCAAATGCAATGCACTGAGTTACATCCGTTTATAATAAAACTAACCAAATGCAATGCACTGAGTTATATCAGTTTTTAATAAAACTAACCAAATGCAATGCACTGAGTTACATCCGTTTTTAATAAAACTAACCAAATGCAATGCACTGAGTTGTATCAGTTTTTAATAAAACTAACCAAATGCAATGCACTGAGTTATATCAGTTTTTAATAAAACTAACCAAATGCAATGCACTGAGTTACATCCGTTTATAAAAAAACTAACCAAATGCAATGCACTGAGTTATATCAGTTTTTAATAAAACTAACCAAATGCAATGCACTGAATTACATCCGTTTATAATAAAACTAACCAAATGCAATGCACTGAGTTATATCCGTTTATAATAAAACTAACCAAATGCAATGCACTGAGTTATATCCGTTTATAATAAAACTAACCAAATGCAATGCACTGAGTTATATCTGTTTATAATAAAACTAACCAAATGCAATGCACTGAGTTATATCCGTTTATAATAAAACTAACCAAATGCAATGCACTGAGTTATATCCGTTTATAATAAAACTAACCAAATGCAATGCACTGAGTTATATCCGTTTATAATAAAACTAACCAAATGCAATGCACTGAGTTACATCCGTTTATAATAAAACTAACCAAATGCAATGCACTGAGTTATATCCGTTTATAATAAAACAAACCAAATGCAATGCACTGAGTTATATCCGTTTATAATAAAACTAACCAAATGCAATGCACTGAGTTATATCCGTTTATAATAAAACTAACCAAATGCAATGCACTGAGTTATATCCGTTTATAATAAAACTAACCAAATGCAATGCACTGAGTTATATCCGTTTATAATAAAACTAACCAAATGCAATGCACTGAGTTATATCCGTTTATAATAAAACTAACCAAATGCAATGCACTGAGTTATATCAGTTTTTAATAAAACTAACCAAATGCAATGCACTGAGTTACATCCGTTTATAATAAAACTAACCAAATGCAATGCACTGAGTTACATCCGTTTATAATAAAACTAACCAAATGCAATGCACTGAGTTATATCAGTTTTTAATAAAACTAACCAAATGCAATGCACAGAGTTATATCTGTTTATAATAAAACTAACCAAATGCAATGCACTGAGTTATATCAGTTTTTAATAAAACTAACCAAATGCAATGCACTGAGTTGTATCAGTTTTTAATAAAACTAACCAAATGCAATGCACTGAGTTACATCCGTTTTTAATAAAACTAACCAAATGCAATGCAATGAGTTATATCCGTTTATAATAAAACTAACCAATTGCAATGCACTGAGTTATATCAGTTTTTAATAAAACTAACCAAATGCAATGCACTGAGTTACATCCGTTTTTAATAAAACTAACCAAATGCAATGCACTGAGTTACATCCGTTTATAATAAAACTAACCAAATGCAATGCACTGAGTTATATCAGTTTTTAATAAAACTAACCAAATGCAATGCACTGAGTTACATCCGTTTTTAATAAAACTAACCAAATGCAATGCACTGAGTTACATCCGTTTATAATAAAACTAACCAAATGCAATGCACTGAGTTATATCCGTTTATAATAAAACTAACCAAATGCAATGCACTGAGTTATATCAGTTTTTAATAAAACTAACCAAATGCAATCCACTGAGTTACATCCGTTTATAATAAAACTAACCAAATGCAATGCACTGAGTTATATCAGTTTTTAATAAAACTAACCAAATGCAATGCACTGAGTTACATCCGTTTTTAATAAAACTAACCAAATGCAATGCACTGAGTTACATCCGTTTATAATAAAACTAACCAAATGCAATGCACTGAGTTATATCAGTTTTTAATAAAACTAACCAAATGCAATGCACTGAGTTACATCCGTTTTTAATAAAACTAACCAAATGCAATGCACTGAGTTACATCCGTTTATAATAAAACTAACCAAATGCAATGCACTGAGTTATATCCGTTTATAATAAAACTAACCAAATGCAATGCACTGAGTTATATCAGTTTTTAATAAAACTAACCAAATGCAATGCACTGAGTTACATCCGTTTATAATAAAACTAACCAAATGCAATGCACTGAGTTATATCAGTTTTTAATAAAACTAACCAAATGCAATGCACTGAGTTACATCCGTTTATAATAAAACTAACCAAATGCAATGCACTGAGTTATATCAGTTTTTAATAAAACTAACCAAATGCAATGCACTGAGTTACATCCGTTTATAATAAAACTAACCAAATGCAATGCACTGAGTTATATCAGTTTTTAATAAAACTAACCAAATGCAATGCACTGAGTTACATCCGTTTATAATAAAACTAACCAAATGCAATGCAATGAGTTATATCCGTTTATAATAAAACTAACCAAATGCAATGCACTGAGTTATATCCGTTTATAATAAAACTAACCAAATGCAATGCACTGAGTTATATCAGTTTTAAAAAAAAATTAACCAAATGCAATGCACTGAGTTACATCCGTTTATAATAAAACTAACCAAATGCAATGCACTGAGTTATATCAGTTTTTAATAAAACTAACCAAATGCAATGCACTGAGTTACATCCGTTTATAATAAAACTAACCAAATGCAATGCACTGAGTTATATCCGTTTATAATAAAACTAACCAAATGCAATGCACTGAGTTATATCCGTTTTTAATAAAACTAACCAAATGCAATGCACTGAGTTACATCCG
This sequence comes from Ceratitis rosa, assembly GCA_037013455.1. Lineage (NCBI taxonomy): Eukaryota > Metazoa > Arthropoda > Insecta > Diptera > Tephritidae > Ceratitis > Ceratitis rosa. Next base: position 52,206 of record JAWMAG010000204.1, on the reverse strand, counting down.
TTTATAATAAAACTAACCAAATGCAATGCACTGAGTTACATCCGTTTATAATAAAACTAACCAAATGCAATGCACTGAGTTATATCCGTTTATAATAAAACTAACCAAATGCAATGCACTGAGTTACATCCGTTTATAATAAAACTAACCAAATGCAATGCACTGAGTTATATCTGTTTATAATAAAACTAACCAAATGCAATGCACTGAGTTATATCAGTTTTTAATAAAACTAACCAAATGCAATGCACTGAGTTATATCCGTTTATAATAAAACTAACCAAATGCAATGCACTGAGTTATATCCGTTTATAATAAAACTAACCAAATGCAATGCACTGACTTATATCCGTTTATAATAAAACTAACCAAATGCAATGCACTGAGTTATATCCGTTTATAATAAAACTAACCAAATGCAATGCACTGAGTTATATCCGTTTATAATAAAACTAACCAAATGCAATGCACTGAGTTATATCCGTTTATAAAAAAACTAACCAAATGCAATGCACTGAGTTATATCAGTTTTTAATAAAACTAACCAAATGCAATGCACTGAGTTACATCCGTTTTTAATAAAAGTAACCAAATGCAATGCAATGAGTTATATCCGTTTATAATAAAACTAACCAATTGCAATGCACTGAGTTATATCAGTTTTTAATAAAACTAACCAAATGCAATGCACTGAGGTACATCCGTTTTTAATAAAACTAACCAAATGCAATGCACTGAGTTACATCCGTTTATAATAAAACTAACCAAATGCAATGCACTGAGTTATATCAGTTTTTAATAAAACTAACCAAATGCAATGCACTGAGTTACATCCGTTTTTAATAAAACTAACCAAATGCAATGCACTGAGTTATATCCGTTTATAATAAAACTAACCAAATGCAATGCACTGAGTTATATCAGTTTTTAATAAAACTAACCAAATGCAATGCACTGAGTTACATCCGTTTATAATAAAACTAACCAAATGCAATGCAATGAGTTATATCCGTTTATAATAAAACTAACCAAATGCAATGCACTGAGTTACATCCGTTTATAATAAAACTAACCAAATGCAATGCACTGAGTAATATCCGTTTATAATAAAACTAACCAAATGCAATGCACTGAGTTACATCCGTTTATAATAAAACTAACCAAATGCAATGCACTGAGTTATATCAGTTTTTAATAAAACTAACCAAATGCAATGCACTGAGTTACATCCGTTTTTAATAAAACTAACCAAATGCAATGCACTGAGTTACATCCGTTTATAATAAAACTAACCAAATGCAATGCACTGAGTTATATCCGTTTTTAATAAAACTAACCAAATGCAATGCACTGAGTTACATCCGTTTATAATAAAACTAACCAAATGCAATGCACTGAGTTACATCCGTTTATAATAAAACTAACCAAATGCAATGCACTGAGTTATATCCGTTTATAATAAAACTAACCAAATGCAATGCACTGAGTTACATCCGTTTATAATAAAACTAACCAAATGCAATGCACTGAGTTATATCAGTTTTTAATAAAACTAACTAAATGCAATGCACTGAGTTACATCCGTTTATAATAAAACTAACCAAATGCAATGCACTGAGTTACATCCGTTTATAATAAAACTAACCAAATGCAATGCACTGAGTTATATCAGTTTTTAATAAAACTAACCAAATGCAATGCACTGAGTTACATCCGTTTTTAATAAAACTAACCAAATGCAATGCACTGAGTTACATCCGTTTATAATAAAACTAACCAAATGCAATGCACTGAGTTATATCAGTTTTTAATAAAACTAACCAAATGCAATGCACTGAGTTACATCCGTTTATAATAAAACTAACCAAATGCAATGCACTGAGTTATATCAGTTTTTAATAAAACTAACCAAATGCAATGCACTGAGTTACATCCGTTTATAATAAAACTAACCAAATGCAATGCACTGAGTTATATCAGTTTTTAATAAAACTATTCAAATGCAATGCACTGAGTTACATCCGTTTATAATAAAACTAACCAAATGCAATGCACTGAGTTATATCCGTTTATAATAAAACTAACCAAATGCAATGCACTGAGTTATATCAGTTTTTAATAAAACTAACCAAATGCAATGCACTGAGTTACATCCGTTTATAATAAAACTAATCAAATGCAATGCACTGAGTTACATCCGTTTATAATAAAACTAACCAAATGCAATGCACTGAGTTATATCAGTTTTTAATAAAACTAACCAAATGCAATGCACTGAGTTATATCTGTTTATAATAAAACTAACCAAATGCAATGCACTGAGTTATATCAGTTTTTAATAAAACTAACCAAATGCAATGCACTGAGTTGTATCAGTTTTTAATAAAACTAACCAAATGCAATGCACTGAGTTACATCCGTTTATAATAAAACTAACCAAATGCAATGCAATGAGTTATATCCGTTTATAATAAAACTAACCAATTGCAATGCACTGAGTTATATCAGTTTTTAATAAAACTAACCAAATGCAATGCACTGAGTTACATCCGTTTTTAATAAAACTAACCAAATGCAATGCACTGAGTTACATCCGTTTATAATAAAACTAACCAAATGCAATGCACTGAGTTATATCAGTTTTTAATAAAACTAACCAAATGCAATGCACTGAGTTACATCCGTTTTTAATAAAACTAACCAAATGCAATGCACTGAGTTACATCCGTTTATAATAAAACTAACCAAATGCAATGCACTGAGTTATATCCGTTTATAATAAAACTAACCAAATGCAATGCACTGAGTTATATCAGTTTTTAATAAAACTAACCAAATGCAATGCACTGAGTTACATCCGTTTATAATAAAACTAACCAAATGCAATGCACTGAGTTATATCAGTTTTTAATAAAACTAACCAAATGCAATGCACTGAGTTACATCCGTTTTTAATAAAACTAACCAAATGCAATGCACTGAGTTATATCCGTTTTTAATAAAACTAACCAAATGCAATGCACTGAGTTATATCCGTTTATAATAAAACTAACCAAATGCAATGCACTGAGTTACATCCGTTTATAATAAAACTAACCAAATGCAATGCACTGAGTTATATCCGTTTATAATAAAACTAACCAAATGCAATGCACTGAGTTATATCCGTTTATAATAAAACTAACCAAATGCAATGCACTGAGTTATATCCGTTTATAATAAAACTAACCAAATGCAATGCACTGAGTTATATCCGTTTATAATAAAACTAACCAAATGCAATGCACTGAGTTATATCAGTTTTTAATAAAACTAACCAAATGCAATGCACTGAGTTACATCCGTTTATAATAAAACTAACCAAATGCAATGCACTGAGTTATATCCGTTTATAATAAAACTAACCAAATGCAATGCACTGAGTTATATCCGTTTATAATAAAACTAACCAAATGCAATGCACTGAGTTATATCCGTTTATAATAAAACTAACCAAATGCAATGCACTGAGTTATATCTGTTTATAATAAAACTAACCAAATGCAATGCACTGAGTTATATCCGTTTATAATAAAACTAACCAAATGCAATGCACTGAGTTATATCCGTTTATAATAAAACTAACCAAATGCAATGCACTGAGTTACATCCGTTTATAATAAAACTAACCAAATGCAATGCACTGAGTTATATCCGTTTTTAATAAAACTTACCAAATGCAATGCACTGAGTTGTATCAGTTTTTAATAAAACTAACCAAATGCAATGCACTGAGTTATATCAGTTTTTAATAAAATTAACCAAATGCAATGCACTGAGTTACATCCGTTTTTAATAAAACTAACCAAATGCAATGCACTGAGTTACATCCGTTTATAATAAAACTAACCAAATGCAATGCACTGAGTTATATCCGTTTATAATAAAACTAACCAAATGCAATGCACTGAGTTGTATCAGTTTTTAATGAAACTAACCAAATGCAATGCACTGAGTTACATCCGTTTTTAATAAAAGTAACCAAATGCAATGCACTGAGTTACATCCGTTTTTAATAAAACTAACCAAATGCAATGCACTGAGTTATATCCGTTTATAATAAAACTAACCAAATGCAATGCACTGAGTTACATTCGTTTTTAATAAAACTAACCAAATGCAATGCACTGAGTTATATCAGTTTTTAATAAAACTAACCAAATGCAATGCACTGAGTTGTATCAGTTTTTAATAAAACTAACCAAATACAATGCACTGAGTTATATCCATTTTTAATAAAACTAACCAAATGCAATGCACTGAGTTACATCCGTTTTTAATAAAACTAACCAAATGCAATGCACTGAGTTATATCCGTTTATAATAACACTAACCAAATGCAATGCACTAAGTTACATCCGTTTTTAATAAAACTAACCAAATGCAATGCACTGAGTTGTATCAGTTTTTAATAAAACTAACCAATTGCAATGCACTGAGTTATATCCGTTTATAATAAAACTAACCAAATGCAATGCACTGAGTTATATCCGCTTATAATAAAACTAACCAAATGCAATGCACTGAGTTATATCCGTTTTTAATAAAACTAACCAAATGCAATGCACTGAGTTGTATCAGTTTTTAATAAAACTAACCAAATGCAATGCACTGAGTTGTATCAGTTTTTAATAAAACTATCCAAATGCAATGCACTGACTTATATCTGTTTATAATAAAACTAACCAAATGCAATGCACTGAGTTATATCAGTTTTTAATAAAACTAACCAAATGCAATGCACTGAGTTGTATCAGTTTTTAATAAAACTAACCAAATGCAATGCACTGAGTTACATCCGTTTATAATAAAACTAACCAAATGCAATGCAATGAGTTATATCCGTTTATAATAAAACTAACCAAATGCAATGCACTGAGTTATATCAGTTTATAATAAAACTAACCAAATGCAATGCACTGAGTTATATCAGTTTTTAATAAAACTAACCAAATGCAATGCACTGAGTTACATCCGTTTATAATAAAACTAACCAAATGCAATGCACTGAGTTACATCCGTTTATAATAAAACTAACCAAATGCAATGCAATGAGTTATATCCGTTTATAATAAAACTAACCAAATGCAATGCACTGAGTTATATCCGTTTATAATAAAACTAACCAAATGCAATGCAGTGAGTTATATCCGTTTTTAATAAAACTAACCAAATGCAATGCACTGAGTTACATCCGTTTATAATAAAACTAACCAAATGCAATGCACTGAGTTATATCAGTTTTTAATAAAACTAACCAAATGCAATGCACTGAGCTACATCCGTTTATAATAAAACTAACCAAATGCAATGCACTGAGTTATATCCGTTTATAATAAAACTAACCAAATGCAATGCACTGAGTTATATCCGTTTATAATAAAACTAACCAAATGCAATGCACTGAGTTATATCCGTTTATAATAAAACTAACCAAATGAAATGCACTGAGTTATATCCGTTTATAATAAAACTAACCAAATGCAATGCACTGAGTTATATCCGTTTTTAATAAAACTAACCAAATGCAATGCACTGAGTTATATCCTTTTATAATAAAACTAACCAAATGCAATGCACTGAGTTACATCCGTTTATAATAAAACTAACCAAATGCAATGCACTGAGTTATATCCGTTTATAATAAAACTAACCAAATGCAATGCACTGAGTTACATCCGTTTTTAATAAAACTAACCAAATGCAATGCACTGAGTTATATCCGTTTATAATAAAACTAACCAAATGCAATGCACTGAGTTATATCAGTTTTTAATAAAACTAACCAAATGCAATGCACTGAGTTACATCCGTTTATAATAAAACTAACCAAATGCAATGCACTGAGTTACATCCGTTTATAATAAAACTAACCAAATGCAATGCACTGAGTTATATCAGTTTTTAATAAAACTAACCAAATGCAATGCACTGAGTTATATCTGTTTATAATAAAACTAACCAAATGCAATGCACTGAGTTATATCAGTTTTTAATAAAACTAACCAAATGCAATGCACTGAGTTGTATCAGTTTTTAATAAAACTAACCAAATGCAATGCACTGAGTTACATCCGTTTATAATAAAACTAACCAAATGCAATGCAATGAGTTATATCCGTTTATAATAAAACTAACCAATTGCGATGCACTGAGTTATATCAGTTTTTAATAAAACGAACCAAATGCAATGCACTGAGTTACATCCGTTTTTAATAAAACTAACCAAATGCAATGCACTGAGTTACATCCGTTTATAATAAAACTAACCAAATGCAATGCACTGAGTTACATCCGTTTATAATAAAACTAACCAAATGCAATGCACTGAGTTATATCCGTTTATAATAAAACTAACCAAATGCAATGCACTGAGTTATATCAGTTTTTAATAAAACTAACCAAATGCAATGCACTGAGTTACATCCGTTTATAATAAAACTAACCAAATGCAATGCACTGAGTTATATCAGTTTTTAATAAAACTAACCAAATGCAATGCACTGAGTTACATCCGTTTTTAATAAAACTAACCAAATGCAATGCACTGAGTTACATCCGTTTATAATAAAACTAACCAAATGCAATGCACTGAGTTATATCAGTTTTTAATAAAACTAACCAAATGCAATGCACTGAGTTACATCCGTTTTTAATAAAACTAACCAAATGCAATGCACTGAGTTACATCCGTTTATAATAAAACTAACCAAATGCAATGCACTGAGTTATATCCGTTTATAATAAAACTAACCAAATGCAATGCACTGAGTTATATCAGTTTTTAATAAAACTAACCAAATGCAATGCACTGAGTTACATCCGTTTATAATAAAACTAACCAAATGCAATGTACTGAGTTATATCAGTTTTTAATAAAACTAACCAAATGCAATGCACTGAGTTACATCCGTTTATAATAAAACTAACCAAATGCAATGCACTGAGTTATATCAGTTTTTAATAAAACTAACCAAATGCAATGCACTGAGTTATATCAGTTTTTAATAAAACTAACCAAATGCAATGCACTGAGTTACATCCGTTTATAATAAAACTAACCAAATGCAATGCACTGAGTTGTATCAGTTTTTAATAAAACTAACCAAATGCAATGCACTGAGTTACATCCGTTTATAATAAAACTAACCAAATGCAATGCAATGAGTTATATCCGTTTATAATAAAACTAACCAAATGCAATGCACTGAGTTATATCCGTTTATAATAAAACTAACCAAATGCAATGCACTGAGTTATATCAGTTTTTAAAAAAACTAACCAAATGCAATGCACTGAGTTACATCCGTTTATAATAAAACTAACCAAATGCAATGCACTGAGTTATATCAGTTTTTAATAAAACTAACAAAATGCAATGCACTGAGTTACATCCGTTTATAATAAAACTAACCAAATGCAATGCACTGAGTTATATCCGTTTATAATAAAACTAACCAAATGCAATGCACTGAGTTATATCCGTTTTTAATAAAACTAACCAAATGCAATGCACTGAGTTACATCCGTTTATAATAAAACTAACCAAATGCAATGCACTGAGTTACATCCGTTTATAATAAAACTAACCAAATGCAATGCACTGAGTTATATCCGTTTATAATAAAACTAACCAAATGCAATGCACTGAGTTACATCCGTTTATAATAAAACTAACCAAATGCAATGCACTGAGTTATATCAGTTTTTAATAAAACTAACCAAATGCAATGCACTGAGTTACATCCGTTTATAATAAAACTAACCAAATGCAATGCACTGAGTTATATCCGTTTATAATAAAACTAACCAAATGCAATGCACTGAGTTATATCCGTTTTTAATAAAACTAACCAAATGCAATGCACTGAGTTACATCCGTTTATAATAAAACTAACCAAATGCAATGCACTGAGTTACATCCGTTTATAATAAAACTAACCAAATGCAATGCACTGAGTTATATCCGTTTATAATAAAACTAACCAAATGCAATGCACTGAGTTATATCCGTTTTTAATAAAACTAACCAAATGCAATGCACTGAGTTATATCCGTTTATAATAAAACTAACCAAATGCAATGCACTGAGTTACATCCGTTTATAATAAAACTAACCAAATGCAATGCACTGAGTTATATCCGTTTATAATAAAACTAACCAAATGCAATGCACTGAGTTATATCCGCTTATAATAAAACTAACCAAATGCAATGCACTGAGTTATATCCGTTTATAATAAAACTAACCAAATGCAATGCACTGAGTTATATCAGTTTTTAATAAAACTAACCAAATGCAATGCACTGAGTTACATCCGTTTATAATAAAACTAACCAAATGCAATGCACTGAGTTATATCCGTTTATAATAAAACTAACCAAATGCAATGCACTGAGTTATATCCGTTTATAATAAAACTAACCAAATGCAATGCACTGAGTTATATCCGTTTATAATAAAACTAACCAAATGCAATGCACTGAGTTATATCCGTTTATAATAAAACTAACCAAATGCAATGCACTGAGTTATATCCGTTTATAATAAAACTAACCAAATGCAATGCACTGAGTTATATCCGTTTATAATAAAACTAACCAAATGCAATGCACTGAGTTACATCCGTTTTTAATAAAACTAACCAAATGCAATGCACTGAGTTACATCCGTTTATAATAAAACTAACCAAATGCAATGCACTGAGTTATATCCGTTTATAATAAAACTAACCAAATGCAATGCACTGAGTTATATCAGTTTTTAATAAAACTAACCAAATGCAATGCACTGAGTTACATCCGTTTATAATAAAACTAACCAAATGCAATGCACTGAGTTATATCAGTTTTTAATAAAACTAACCAAATGCAATGCACTGAGTTACATCCGTTTTTAATAAAACTAACCAAATGCAATGCACTGAGTTACATCCGTTTATAATAAAACTAACCAAATGCAATGCACTGAGTTATATCAGTTTTTAATAAAACTAACCAAATGCAATGCACTGAGTTACATCCGTTTTTAATAAAACTAACCAAATGCAATGCACTGAGTTACATCCGTTTATAATAAAACTAACCAAATGCAATGCACTGAGTTATATCCGTTTATAATAAAACTAACTAAATGCAATGCACTGAGTTATATCAGTTTTTAATAAAACTAACCAAATGCAATGCACTGAGTTACATCCGTTTATAATAAAACTAACCAAATGCAATGTACTGAGTTATATCAGTTTTTAATAAAACTAACCAAATGCAATGCACTGAGTTACATCCGTTTATAATAAAACTAACCAAATGCAATGCACTGAGTTATATCAGTTTTTAATAAAACTAACCAAATGCAATGCACTGAGTTATATCAGTTTTTAATAAAACTAACCAAATGCAATGCACTGAGTTACATCCGTTTATAATAAAACTAACCAAATGCAATGCACTGAGTTGTATCAGTTTTTAATAAAACTAACCAAATGCAATGCACTGAGTTACATCCGTTTATAATAAAACTAACCAAATGCAATGCAATGAGTTATATCCGTTTATAATAAAACTAACCAAATGCAATGCACTGAGTTATATCCGTTTATAATAAAACTAACCAAATGCAATGCACTGAGTTATATCAGTTTTTAAAAAAACTAACCAAATGCAATGCACTGAGTTACATCCGTTTATAATAAAACTAACCAAATGCAATGCACTGAGTTATATCAGTTTTTAATAAAATTAACAAAATGCAATGCACTGAGTTACATCCGTTTATAATAAAACTAACCAAATGCAATGCACTGAGTTATATCCGTTTATAATAAAACTAACCAAATGCAATGCACTGAGTTATATCCGTTTTTAATAAAACTAACCAATTGCAATGCACTGAGTTACATCCGTTTATAATAAAACTAACCAAATGCAATGCACTGAGTTACATCCGTTTATAATAAAACTAACCAAATGCAATGCACTGAGTTATATCCGTTTATAATAAAACTAACCAAATGCAATGCACTGAGTTACATCCGTTTATAATAAAACTAACCAAATGCAATGCACTGAGTTATATCAGTTTTTAATAAAACTAACCAAATGCAATGCACTGAGTTATATCTGTTTATAATAAAACTAACCAAATGCAATGCACTGAGTTATATCCGTCTATAATAAAACTAACCAAATGCAATGCACTGAGTTGTATCAGTTTTTAATAAAACTAACCAAATGCAATGCACTGAGTTACATCCGTTTATAATAAAACTAACCAAATGCAATGCACTGAGTTACATCCGTTTATAATAAAACTAACCAAATGCAATGCACTGAGTTATATCCGTTTATAATAAAACTAACCAAATGCAATGCACTGAGTTATATCCGTTTTTAATAAAACTAACCAAATGCAATGCACTGAGTTATATCCGTTTATAATAAAACTAACCAAATGCAATGCACTGAGTTACATCCGTTTATAATAAAACTAACCAAATGCAATGCACTGAGTTATATCCGTTTATAATAAAACTAACCAAATGCAATGCACTGAGTTATATCCGTTTATAATAAAACTAACCAAATGCAATGCACTGAGTTATATCCGTTTATAATAAAACTAAGCAAATGCAATGCACTGAGTTATATCAGTTTTTAATAAAACTAACCAAATGCAATGCACTGAGTTACATCCGTTTATAATAAAACTAACCAAATGCAATGCACTGAGTTATATCCGTTTATAATAAAACTAACCAAATGCAATGCACTGAGTTATATCCGTTTATAATAAAACTAACCAAATGCAATGCACTGAGTTATATCCGTTTATAATAAAACTAACCAAATGCAATGCACTGAGTTATATCCGTTTATAATAAAACTAACCAAATGCAATGCACTGAGTTATATCCGTTTATAATAAAACTAACCAAATGCAATGCACTGAGTTACATCCGTTTATAATAAAACTAACCAAATGCAATGCACTGAGTTATATCCGTTTTTAATAAAACTTACCAAATGCAATGCACTGAGTTGTATCAGTTTTTAATAAAACTAACCAAATGCAATGCACTGAGTTATATCAGTTTTTAATAAAATTAACCAAATGCAATGCACTGAGTTACATCCGTTTTTAATAAAACTAACCAAATGCAATGCACTGAGTTACATCCGTTTATAATAAAACTAACCAAATGCAATGCACTGAGTTATATCCGTTTATAATAAAACTAACCAAATGCAATGCACTGAGTTGTATCAGTTTTTAATGAAACTAACCAAATGCAATGCACTGAGTTACATCCGTTTTTAATAAATGTAACCAAATGCAATGCACTGAGTTACATCCGTTTTTAATAAAACTAACCAAATGCAATGCACTGAGTTATATCCGTTTATAATAAAACTAACCAAATGCAATGCACTGAGTTACATTCGTTTTTAATAAAACTAACCAAATGCAATGCACTGAGTTATATCCGTTTTTAATAAAACTAACCAAATGCAATGCACTGAGTTGTATCAGTTTTTAATAAAACTAACCAAATGCAATGCACTGAGTTATATCCATTTTTAATAAAACTAACCAAATGCAATGCACTGAGTTACATCCGTTTTTAATAAAACTAACCAAATGCAATGCACTGAGTTATATCCGTTTATAATAACACTAACCAAATGCAATGCACTAAGTTACATCCGTTTTTAATAAAACTAACCAAATGCAATGCACTGAGTTGTATCAGTTTTTAATAAAACTAACCAATTGCAATGCACTGAGTTATATCCGTTTATAATAAAACTAACCAAATGCAATGCACTGAGTTATATCCGCTTATAATAAAACTAACCAAATGCAATGCACTGAGTTATATCCGTTTTTAATAAAACTAACCAAATGCAATGCACTGAGTTATATCTGCTTATAATAAAACTAACCAAATGCAATGCACTGAGTTATATCAGTTTTTAATAAAACTAACCAAATGCAATGCACTGAGTTGTATCAGTTTTTAATGAAACTAACCAAATGCAATGCACTGAGTTACATCCGTTTATAATAAAACTAACCAAATGCAATGCAATGAGTTATATCCATTTTTAATAAAACTAACCAAATGCAATGCACTGAGTTGTATCAGTTTTTAATAAAACTAACCAATTGCAATGCACTGAGTTATATCCGTTTATAATAAAACTAACCAAATGCAATGCACTGAGTTATATCCGCTTATAATAAAACTAACCAAATGCAATGCACTGAGTTATATCCGTTTTTAATAAAACTAACCAAATGCAATGCACTGAGTTATATCTGCTTATAATAAAACTAACCAAATGCAATGCACTGAGTTATATCAGTTTTTAATAAAACTAACCAAATGCAATGCACTGAGTTGTATCAGTTTTTAATGAAACTAACCAAATGCAATGCACTGAGTTACATCCGTTTATAATAAAACTAACCAAATGCAATGCACTGAGTTACATTCGTTTTTAATAAAACTAACCAAATGCAATGCACTGAGTTATATCCGTTTTTAATAAAACTAACCAAATGCAATGCACTGAGTTGTATCAGTTTTTAATAAAACTAACCAAATGCAATGCACTGAGTTGTATCAGTTTTTAATAAAACTAACCAATTGCAATGCACTGAGTTGTATCAGTTTTTAATGAAACTAACCAAATGCAATGCACTGAGTTACATCCGTTTATAATAAAACTAACCAAATGCAATGCACTGAGTTACATTCGTTTTTAATAAAACTAACCAAATGCAATGCACTGAGTTACATTCGTTTTTAATAAAACTAACCAAATGCAATGCACTGAGTTACATCCGTTTTTAATAAAACTAACCAAATGCAATGCACTGAGTTACATTCGTTTTTAATAAAACTAACCAAATGCAATGCACTGAGTTATATCCGTTTTTAATAAAACTAACCAAATGCAATGCACTGAGTTGTATCAGTTTTTAATAAAACTAACCAAATGCAATGCACTGAGTTATATCAGTTTTTAATAAAACTAACCAAATGCAATGCACTGAGTTGTATCAGTTTTTAATGAAACTAACCAAATGCAATGCACTGAGTTGTATCAGTTTTTAATGAAACTAACCAATTGCAATGCACTGAGTTGTATCAGTTTTTAATGAAACTAACCAAATGCAATGCACTGAGTTACATCCGTTTATAATAAAACTAACCAAATGCAATGCACTGAGTTACATTCGTTTTTAATAAAACTAACCAAATGCAATGCACTGAGTTACATTCGTTTTTAATAAAACTAACCAAATGCAATGCACTGAGTTACATCCGTTTTTAATAAAACTAACCAAATGCAATGCACTGAGTTACATTCGTTTTTAATAAAACTAACCAAATGCAATGCACTGAGTTGTATCAGTTTTTAATAAAACTAACCAATTGCAATGCACTGAGTTACATCCGTTTTTAATAAAACTAACCAAATGCAATGCACTGAGTTACATCCGTTTTTAATAAAACTAACCAAATGCAATGCACTGAGTTGTATCAGTTTTTAATAAAACTAACCAAATGCAATGCACTGAGTTACATCCGTTTTTAATAAAACTAACCAAATGCAATGCACTGAGTTGTATCAGTTTTTAATAAAACTAACCAAATGCAATGCACTGAGTTATATCAGTTTTTAATAAAACTAACCAAATGCAATGCACTGAGTTGTATCAGTTTTTAATGAAACTAACCAAATGCAATGCACTGAGTTATATCCGTTTTTAATAAAACTAACCAAATGCAATGCACTGAGTTGTATCAGTTTTTAATAAAACTAACCAAATGCAATGCACTGAGTTGTATCAGTTTTTAATAAAACTAACCAAATGCAATGCACTGAGTTACATCCGTTTTTAATAAAACTAACCAAATGCAATGCACTGAGTTACATTCGTTTTTAATAAAACTAACCAAATGCAATGCACTGAGTTATATCCGTTTTTAATAAAACTAACCAAATGCAATGCACTGAGTTGTATCAGTTTTTAATAAAACTAACCAAATGCAATGCACTGAGTTATATCAGTTTTTAATAAAACTAACCAAATGCAATGCACTGAGTTGTATCAGTTTTTAATGAAACTAACCAAATGCAATGCACTGAGTTGTATCAGTTTTTAATGAAACTAACCAATTGCAATGCACTGAGTTGTATCAGTTTTTAATGAAACTAACCAAATGCAATGCACTGAGTTACATCAGTTTTTAATAAAACTAACCAAATGCAATGCACTGAGTTATATCAGTTTTTAATAAAACTAACAAAATGCAATGCACTGAGTTACATTCGTTTTTAATAAAACTAACCAAATGCAATGCACTGAGTTACATCCGTTTTTAATAAAACTAACCAAATGCAATGCACTGAGTTACATTCGTTTTTAATAAAACTAACCAAATGCAATGCACTGAGTTATATCCGTTTTTAATAAAACTAACCAAATGCAATGCACTGAGTTGTATCAGTTTTTAATAAAACTAACCAAATGCAATGCACTGAGTTATATCAGTTTTTAATAAAACTAACCAAATGCAATGCACTGAGTTGTATCAGTTTTTAATGAAACTAACCAAATGCAATGCACTGAGTTACATCCGTTTATAATAAAACTAACCAAATGCAATGCACTGAGTTACATTCGTTTTTAATAAAACTAACCAAATGCAATGCACTGAGTTACATTCGTTTTTAATAAAACTAACCAAATGCAATGCACTGAGTTACATCCGTTTTTAATAAAACTAACCAAATGCAATGCACTGAGTTACATTCGTTTTTAATAAAACTAACCAAATGCAATGCACTGAGTTTTATCCGTTTTTAATAAAACTAACCAAATGCAATGCACTGAGTTACATTCGTTTTTAATAAAACTAACCAAATGCAATGCACTGAGTTATATCCGTTTTTAATAAAACTAACCAAATGCAATGCACTGAGTTGTATCAGTTTTTAATAAAACTAACCAAATGCAATGCACTGAGTTATATCAGTTTTTAATAAAACTAACCAAATGCAATGCACTGAGTTGTATCAGTTTTTAATGAAACTAACCAAATGCAATGCACTGAGTTGTATCAGTTTTTAATGAAACTAACCAATTGCAATGCACTGAGTTGTATCAGTTTTTAATGAAACTAACCAAATGCAATGCACTGAGTTATATCCGTTTTTAATAAAACTAACCAAATGCAATGCACTGAGTTGTATCAGTTTTTAATGAAACTAACCAAATGCAATGCACTGAGTTGTATCAGTTTTTAATGAAACTAACCAATTGCAATGCACTGAGTTGTATCAGTTTTTAATGAAACTAACCAAATGCAATGCACTGAGTTACATCCGTTTATAATAAAACTAACCAAATGCAATGCACTGAGTTACATTCGTTTTTAATAAAACTAACCAAATGCAATGCACTGAGTTACATTCGTTTTTAATAAAACTAACCAAATGCAATGCACTGAGTTACATCCGTTTTTAATAAAACTAACCAAATGCAATGCACTGAGTTACATTCGTTTTTAATAAAACTAACCAAATGCAATGCACTGAGTTATATCCGTTTTTAATAAAACTAACCAAATGCAATGCACTGAGTTGTATCAGTTTTTAATAAAACTAACCAAATGCAATGCACTGAGTTATATCAGTTTTTAATAAAACTAACCAAATGCAATGCACTGAGTTGTATCAGTTTTTAATGAAACTAACCAAATGCAATGCACTGAGTTACATCCGTTTATAATAAAACTAACCAAATGCAATGCACTGAGTTACATTCGTTTTTAATAAAACTAACCAAATGCAATGCACTGAGTTACATTCGTTTTTAATAAAACTAACCAAATGCAATGCACTGAGTTACATCCGTTTTTAATAAAACTAACCAAATGCAATGCACTGAGTTACATTCGTTTTTAATAAAACTAACCAAATGCAATGCACTGAGTTACATCCGTTTTTAATAAAACTAACCAAATGCAATGCACTGAGTTACATTCGTTTTTAATAAAACTAACCAAATGCAATGCACTGAGTTATATCCGTTTTTAATAAAACTAACCAAATGCAATGCACTGAGTTGTATCAGTTTTTAATAAAACTAACCAAATGCAATGCACTGAGTTATATCAGTTTTTAATAAAACTAACCAAATGCAATGCACTGAGTTGTATCAGTTTTTAATGAAACTAACCAAATGCAATGCACTGAGTTGTATCAGTTTTTAATGAAACTAACCAATTGCAATGCACTGAGTTGTATCAGTTTTTAATGAAACTAACCAAATGCAATGCACTGAGTTACATCCGTTTATAATAAAACTAACCAAATGCAATGCACTGAGTTACATTCGTTTTTAATAAAACTAACCAAATGCAATGCACTGAGTTACATTCGTTTTTAATAAAACTAACCAAATGCAATGCACTGAGTTACATCCGTTTTTAATAAAACTAACCAAATGCAATGCACTGAGTTACATTCGTTTTTAATAAAACTAACCAAATGCAATGCACTGAGTTATATCCGTTTTTAATAAAACTAACCAAATGCAATGCACTGAGTTGTATCAGTTTTTAATAAAACTAACCAAATGCAATGCACTGAGTTATATCAGTTTTTAATAAAACTAACCAAATGCAATGCACTGAGTTGTATCAGTTTTTAATGAAACTAACCAAATGCAATGCACTGAGTTACATCCGTTTATAATAAAACTAACCAAATGCAATGCACTGAGTTACATTCGTTTTTAATAAAACTAACCAAATGCAATGCACTGAGTTACATTCGTTTTTAATAAAACTAACCAAATGCAATGCACTGAGTTACATCCGTTTTTAATAAAACTAACCAAATGCAATGCACTGAGTTGTATCAGTTTTTAATAAAACTAACCAATTGCAATGCACTGAGTTATATCCGTTTATAATAAAACTAACCAAATGCAATGCACTGAGTTATATCCGCTTATAATAAAACTAACCAAATGCAATGCACTGAGTTATATCCGTTTTTAATAAAACTAACCAAATGCAATGCACTGAGTTATATCTGCTTATAATAAAACTAACCAAATGCAATGCACTGAGTTATATCAGTTTTTAATAAAACTAACCAAATGCAATGCACTGAGTTGTATCAGTTTTTAATGAAACTAACCAAATGCAATGCACTGAGTTACATCCGTTTATAATAAAACTAACCAAATGCAATGCACTGAGTTACATTCGTTTTTAATAAAACTAACCAAATGCAATGCACTGAGTTATATCCGTTTTTAATAAAACTAACCAAATGCAATGCACTGAGTTGTATCAGTTTTTAATAAAACTAACCAAATGCAATGCACTGAGTTATATCCATTTTTAATAAAACTAACCAAATGCAATGCACTGAGTTACATCCGTTTTTAATAAAACTAACCAAATGCAATGCACTGAGTTATATCCGTTTATAATAACACTAACCAAATGCAATGCACTAAGTTACATCCGTTTTTAATAAAACTAACCAAATGCAATGCACTGAGTTGTATCAGTTTTTAATAAAACTAACCAATTGCAATGCACTGAGTTATATCCGTTTATAATAAAACTAACCAAATGCAATGCACTGAGTTATATCCGCTTATAATAAAACTAACCAAATGCAATGCACTGAGTTATATCCGTTTTTAATAAAACTAACCAAATGCAATGCACTGAGTTATATCTGCTTATAATAAAACTAACCAAATGCAATGCACTGAGTTATATCAGTTTTTAATAAAACTAACCAAATGCAATGCACTGAGTTGTATCAGTTTTTAATGAAACTAACCAAATGCAATGCACTGAGTTACATCCGTTTATAATAAAACTAACCAAATGCAATGCAATGAGTTATATCCGTTTATAATAAAACTAACCAAATGCAATGCACTGAGTTATATCAGTTTTTAATAAAACTAACCAAATGCAATGCACTGAGTTACATCCGTTTATAATAAAACTAACCAAATGCAATGCACTGAGTTATATCCGTTTATAATAAAACTAACCAAATGCAATGCACTGAGTTATATCCGTTTATAATAAAACTAACCAAATGCAATGCACTGAGTTATATCCGTTTATAATAAAACTAACCAAATGCAATGCACTGAGTTTTATCCGTTTATAATAAAACTAACCAAATGCAATGCACTGAGTTACATCCGTTTATAATAAAACTAACCAAATGCAATGCACTGAGTTGTATCAGTTTTTAATAAAACTAACCAAATGCAATGCACTGAGTTACATCCGTTTTTAATAAAACTAACCAAATGCAATGCACTGAGTTATATCCGTTTTTAATAAAACTAACCAAATGCAATGCACTGAGTTATATCCGTTTATAATAAAACTAACCAAATGCAATGCAATGAGTTATAGCCGTTTTTAATAAAACTTACCAAATGCAATGCACTGAGTTGTATCAGTTTTTAATAAAACTAACCAAATGCAATGCACTGAGTTATATCAGTTTTTAATAAAACTAACCAAATGCAATGCACTGAGTTACATCCGTTTTTAATAAAACTAACCAAATGCAATGCACTGAGTTACATCCGTTTATAATAAAACTAACCAAATGCAATGCACTGAGTTATATCCGTTTATAATAAAACTAACCAAATGCAATGCACTGAGTTGTATCAGTTTTTAATGAAACTAACCAAATGCAATGCACTGAGTTACATCCGTTTTTAATAAAACTAACCAAATGCAATGCACTGAGTTACATCCGTTTTTAATAAAACTAACCAAATGCAATGCACTGAGTTATATCCGTTTATAATAAAACTAACCAAATGCAATGCGCTTAGTTACATTCGTTTTTAATAAAACTAACCAAATGCAATGCACTGAGTTATATCCGTTTTTAATAAAACTAACCAAATGCAATGCACTGAGTTGTATCAGTTTTTAATAAAACTCACCAAATGCAATGCACTGAGTTACATCCGTTTTCAATAAAACTAACCAAATGCAATGCACTGAGTTATATCCGTTTTAAAAAAAACTAACCAAATGCAATGCACTGAGTTGTATCAGTTTTTAATAAAACTAACCAAATGCAATGCACTAAGTTACATCCGTTTTCAATAAAACTAACCAAATGCAATGCACTGAGTTACATCCGTTTTAAAAAAAACTAACCAAATGCAATGCACTGAGTTGTATCAGTTTTTAATAAAACTAACCAAATGCAATGCACTGAGTTACATCCGTTTATAATAAAACTAACCAAATGCAATGCAATGAGTTATATCCGTTTATAATAAAACTAACCAAATGCAATGCACTGAGTTATATCAGTTTTTAATAAAACTAACCAAATGCAATGCACTGAGTTACATCCGTTTATAATAAAACTAACCAAATGCAATGCACTGAGTTATATCCGTTTATAATAAAACTAACCAAATGCAATGCACTGAGTTATATCCGTTTATAATAAAACTAACCAAATGCAATGCACTGAGTTATATCCGTTTATAATAAAACTAACCAAATGCAATGCACTGAGTTTTATCCGTTTATAATAAAACTAACCAAATGCAATGCACTGAGTTACATCCGTTTTTAATAAAACTAACCAAATGCAATGCACTGAGTTATATCCGTTTTTAATAAAACTAACCAAATGCAATGCACTGAGTTATATCCGTTTATAATAAAACTAACCAAATGCAATGCACTGAGTTATATCCGTTTTTAATAAAACTAACCAAATGCAATGCACTGAGTTATATCCGTTTATAATAAAACTAACCAAATGCAATGCAATGAGTTATATCCGTTTTTAATAAAACTTACCAAATGCAATGCACTGAGTTGTATCAGTTTTTAATAAAACTAACCAAATGCAATGCACTGAGTTATATCAGTTTTTAATAAAACTAACCAAATGCAATGCACTGAGTTACATCCGTTTTTAATAAAACTAACCAAATGCAATGCACTGAGTTACATCCGTTTATAATAAAACTAACCAAATGCAATGCACTGAGTTATATCCGTTTATAATAAAACTAACCAAATGCAATGCACTGAGTTGTATCAGTTTTTAATGAAACTAACCAAATGCAATGCACTGAGTAACATCCGTTTTTAATAAAACTAACCAAATGCAATGCACTGAGTTACATCCGTTTTTAATAAAACTAACCAAATGCAATGCACTGAGTTATATCCGTTTATAATAAAACTAACCAAATGCAATGCACTGAGTTACATTCGTTTTTAATAAAACTAACCAAATGCAATGCACTGAGTTATATCCGTTTTTAATAAAACTAACCAAATGCAATGCACTGAGTTGTATCAGTTTTTAATAAAACTCACCAAATGCAATGCACTGAGTTACATCCGTTTTCAATAAAACTAATCAAATGCAATGCACTGAGTTACATCCGTTTTCAATAAAACTAACCAAATGCAATGCACTGAGTTACATCCGTTTTAAAAAAACTAACCAAATGCAATGCACTGAGTTGTATCAGTTTTTAATAAAACTAACCAAATGCAATGCACTGAGTTACATCCGTTTTCAATAAAACTAACCAAATGCAATGCACTGAGTTACATCCGTTTTAAAAAAAACTAACCAAATGCAATGCACTGAGTTGTATCAGTTTTTAATAAAACTAACCAAATGCAATGCACTGAGTTACATCCGTTTTCAATAAAACTAACCAAATGCAATGCACTGAGTTACATCCGTTTTAAAAAAAACTAACCAAATGCAATGCACTGAGTTGTATCAGTTTTTAATAAAACTAACCAAATGCAATGCACTGAGTTACATCCGTTTTCAATAAAACTAACCAAATGCAATGCACTGAGTTACATCCGTTTTAAAAAAAACTAACCAAATGCAATGCACTGAGTTGTATCAGTTTTAAATAAAACTAACCATATGCAATGCACTGAGTTACATCCGTTTTCAATAAAACTAACCAAATGCAATGCACTGAGTTACATCCGTTTTAAAAAAAACTAACCAAATGCAATGCACTGAGTTGTATCAGTTTTTAATAAAACTAACCAAATGCAATGCACTGAGTTACATCCGTTTTCAATAAAACTAACCAAATGCAATGCACTGAGTTACATCCGTTTTAAAAAAAACTAACCAAATGCAATGCACTGAGTTGTATCAGTTTTTAATAAAACTAACCAAATGCAATGCACTGAGTTACATCCGTTTTCAATAAAACTAACCAAATGCAATGCACTGAGTTACATCCGTTTTAAAAAAAACTAACCAAATGCAATGCACTGAGTTGTATCAGTTTTTAATAAAACTAACCAAATGCAATGCACTGAGTTACATCCGTTTTCAATAAAACTAACCAAATGCAATGTACTAAGTTACATCCCTTTTTAATAAAACTAACCAAATGCAATGCACTGAGTTGTATCAGTTTTTAATAAAACTGACCAAAGGCAATGCACTGAGTTACATCCGTTTTCAATAAAACTAACCAAATGCAATGCACTGAGTTGTATCAGTTTTTAATAAAACTAACCAAATGCAATGCACTGAGTTACATCCGTTTTTAATAAAACTAACCAAATGCAATGCACTGAGTTATATCCGTTTTTAATAAAACTAACCAAATGTAATGCACTGAGTTATATCCGTTTATAATAAAACTAACCAAATGCAATGCAATGAGTTATATCCGTTTTTAATAAAACTTACCAAATGCAATGCACTGAGTTGTATCAGTTTTTAATAAAACTAACCAAATGCAATGCACTGAGTTATATCAGTTTTTAATAAAACTAACCAAATGCAATGCACTGAGTTACATCCGTTTTTAATAAAACTAACCAAATGCAATGCACTGAGTTACATCCGTTTATAATAAAACTAACCAAATGCAATGCACTGAGTTATATCCGTTTATAATAAAACTAACCAAATGCAATGCACTGAGTTGTATCAGTTTTTAATGAAACTAACCAAATGCAATGCACTGAGTTACATCCGTTTTTAATAAAACTAACCAAATGCAATGCACTGAGTTACATCCGTTTTTAATAAAACTAACCAAATGCAATGCACTGAGTTATATCCGTTTTTAATAAAACTAACCAAATGCAATGCACTGAGTTATATCCGTTTATAATAAAACTAACCAAATGCAATGCACTGAGTTATATCCGTTTTTAATAAAACTAACCAAATGCAATGCACTGAGTTATATCCGTTTATAATAAAACTAACAAAATGCAATGCAATGAGTTATATCCGTTTTTAATAAAACTTACCAAATGCAATGCACTGAGTTGTATCAGTTTTTAATAAAACTAACCAAATGCAATGCACTGAGTTATATCAGTTTTCAATAAAACTAACCAAATGCAATGCACTGAGTTACATCCGTTTTAAAAAAAACTAACCAAATGCAATGCACTGAGTTACATCCGTTTTTAATAAAACTAACCAAATGCAATGCACTGAGTTATATCCGTTTATAATAAAACTAACCAAATGCAATGCACTGAGTTGTATCAGTTTTTAATGAAACTAACCAAATGCAATGCACTGAGTTACATCCGTTTTTAATAAAACTAACCAAATGCAATGCACTGAGTTACATCCGTTTTTAATAAAACTAACCAAATGCAATGCACTGAGTTATATCCGTTTATAATAAAACTAACCAAATGCAATGCACTGAGTTACTTTCGTTTTTAATAAAACTAACCAAATGCAATGCACTGAGTTATATCCGTTTTTAATAAAACTAACCAAATGCAATGCACTGAGTTGTATCAGTTTTTAATAAAACTCACCAAATGCAATGCACTGAGTTACATCCGTTTTCAATAAAACTAACCAAATGCAATGCACTGAGTTACATCCGTTTTAAAAAAAACTAACCAAATGCAATGCACTGAGTTGTATCAGTTTTTAATAAAACTAACCAAATGCAATGCACTGAGTTACATCCGTTTTCAATAAAACTAACCAAATGCAATGCACTGAGTTACATCCGTTTTAAAAAAAACTAACCAAATGCAATGCACTGAGTTGTATCAGTTTTTAATAAAACTAACCAAATGCAATGCACTGAGTTACATCCGTTTTCAATAAAACTAACCAAATGCAATGCACTGAGTTACATCCGTTTTAAAAAAAACTAACCAATTGCAATGCACTGAGTTGTATCAGTTTTTAATAAAACTAACCAAATGCAATGCACTGAGTTACATCCGTTTTCAATAAAACTAACCAAATGCAATGCACTGAGTTACATCCGTTTTAAAAAAAACTAACCAAATGCAATGCACTGAGTTGTATCAGTTTTTAATAAAACTAACCAAATGCAATGCACTGAGTTACATCCGTTTTCAATAAAACTAACCAAATGCAATGCACTGAGTTACATCCGTTTTAAAAAAAACTAACCAAATGCAATGCACTGAGTTGTATCAGTTTTTAATAAAACTAACCAAATGCAATGCACTGAGTTACATCCGTTTTCAATAAAACTAACCAAATGCAATGCACTGAGTTACAGCCGTTTTAAAAAAAACTAACCAAATGCAATGCACTGAGTTGTATCAGTTTTTAATAAAACTAACCAAATGCAATGCACTGAGTTACATCCGTTTTCAATAAAACTAACCAAATGCAATGCACTGAGTTACATCCGTTTTAAAAAAAACTAACCAAATGCAATGCACTGAGTTGTATCAGTTTTTAATAAAACTAACCAAATGCAATGCACTGAGTTACATCCGTTTTCAATAAAACTAACCAAATGCAATGTACTGAGTTACATCCGTTTTTAATAAAACTAACCAAATGCAATGCACTAAGTTGTATCAGTTTTTAATAAAACTGACCAAAGGCAATGCACTGAGTTACATCCGTTTTCAATAAAACTAACCAAATGCAATGCACTGAGTTACATCCGTTTTTAATAAAACTAACCAAATGCAATGCACTGAGTTGTATCAGTTTTTAATAAAACTAACCAAATGCAATGCACTGAGTTACATCCGTTTTCAATAAAACTAACCAAATGCAATGCACTGAGTTACATCCGTTTTCAATAAAACTAACCAAATGCAAAGCACCGAGTTACATCCGTTTTTAATAAAACTAACCAAATGCAATGCATTGAGTTGTATCAGTTTTTAATAAAACTAACCAAATGCAATGCACTGAGTTATATCCGTTTTCAATAAAACTAACCAAATGCAATGCACTGAGTTATATCCATTTATAATAAAACTAACCAAATGCAATGCACTGAGTTACATCCGTTTTAAAAAAAACTAACCAAATGCAATGCACTGAGTTACATCCGTTTTCAATAAAACTAACCAAATGCAATGTACTGAGTTACATCCCTTTTTAATAAAACTAACCAAATGCAATGCACTGAGTTGTATCAGTTTTTAATAAAACTGACCAAAGGCAATGCACTGAGTTACATCCGTTTTCAATAAAACTAACCAAATGCAATGCACTGAGTTGTATCAGTTTTTAATAAAACTAACCAAATGCAATGCACTGAGTTACATCCGTTTTTAATAAAACTAACCAAATGCAATGCACTGAGTTATATCCGTTTTTAATAAAACTAACCAAATGCAATGCACTGAGTTATATCCGTTTATAATAAAACTAACCAAATGCAATGCAATGAGTTATATCCGTTTTTAATAAAACTTACCAAATGCAATGCACTGAGTTGTATCAGTTTTTAATAAAACTAACCAAATGCAATGCACTGAGTTATATCAGTTTTTAATTAAACTAACCAAATGCAATGCACTGAGTTACATCCGTTTTTAATAAAACTAACCAAATGCAATGCACTGAGTTACATCCGTTTATAATAAAACTAACCAAATGCAATGCACTGAGTTATATCCGTTTATAATAAAACTAACCAAATGCAATGCACTGAGTTGTATCAGTTTTTAATGAAACTAACCAAATGCAATGCACTGAGTTACATCCGTTTTTAATAAAACTAACCAAATGCAATGCACTGAGTTATATCCGTTTATAATAAAACTAACCAAATGCAATGCAATGAGTTATATCCGTTTTTAATAAAACTTACCAAATGCAATGCACTGAGTTGTATCAGTTTTTAATAAAACTAACCAAATGCAATGCACTGAGTTATATCAGTTTTCAATAAAACTAACCAAATGCAATGCACTGAGTTACATCCGTTTTAAAAAAAACTAACCAAATGCAATGCACTGAGTTACATCCGTTTTTAATAAAACTAACCAAATGCAATGCACTGAGTTATATCCGTTTATAATAAAACTAACCAAATGCAATGCACTGAGTTGTATCAGTTTTTAATGAAACTAACCAAATGCAATGCACTGAGTTACATCCGTTTTTAATAAAACTAACCAAATGCAATGCACTGAGTTACATCCGTTTTTAATAAAACTAACCAAATGCAATGCACTGAGTTATATCCGTTTATAATAAAACTAACCAAATGCAATGCACTGAGTTACTTTCGTTTTTAATAAAACTAACCAAATGCAATGCACTGAGTTATATCCGTTTTTAATAAAACTAACCAAATGCAATGCACTGAGTTGTATCAGTTTTTAATAAAACTCACCAAATGCAATGCACTGAGTTACATCCGTTTTCAATAAAACTAACCAAATGCAATGCACTGAGTTACATCCGTTTTAAAAAAAACTAACCAAATGCAATGCACTGAGTTGTATCAGTTTTTAATAAAACTAACTAAATGCAATGCACTGAGTTACATCCGTTTTCAATAAAACTAACCAAATGCAATGCACTGAGTTACATCCGTTTTAAAAAAAACTAACCAAATGCAATGCACTGAGTTGTATCAGTTTTTAATAAAACTAACCAAATGCAATGCACTGAGTTACATCCGTTTTCAATAAAACTAACCAAATGCAATGCACTGAGTTACATCCGTTTTAAAAAAAACTAACCAATTGCAATGCACTGAGTTGTATCAGTTTTTAATAAAACTAACCAAATGCAATGCACTGAGTTACATCCGTTTTCAATAAAACTAACCAAATGCAATGCACTGAGTTACATCCGTTTTAAAAAAAACTAACCAAATGCAATGCACTGAGTTGTATCAGTTTTTAATAAAACTAACCAAATGCAATGCACTGAGTTACATCCGTTTTCAATAAAACTAACCAAATGCAATGCACTGAGTTACAGCCGTTTTAAAAAAAACTAACCAAATGCAATGCACTGAGTTGTATCAGTTTTTAATAAAACTAACCAAATGCAATGCACTGAGTTACATCCGTTTTCAATAAAACTAACCAAATGCAATGCACTGAGTTACATCCGTTTTAAAAAAAACTAACCAAATGCAATGCACTGAGTTGTATCAGTTTTTAATAAAACTAACCAAATGCAATGCACTGAGTTACATCCGTTTTCAATAAAACTAACCAAATGCAATGTACTGAGTTACATCCGTTTTTAATAAAACTAACCAAATGCAATGCACTGAGTTGTATCAGTTTTTAATAAAACTGACCAAAGGCAATGCACTGAGTTACATCCGTTTTCAATAAAACTAACCAAATGCAATGCACTGAGTTACATCCGTTTTTAATAAAACTAACCAAATGCAATGCACTGAGTTGTATCAGTTTTTAATAAAACTAACCAAATGCAATGCACTGAGTTACATCCGTTTTCAATAAAACTAACCAAATGCAATGCACTGAGTTACATCCGTTTTCAATAAAACTAACCAAATGCAAAGCACCGAGTTACATCCGTTTTTAATAAAACTAACCAAATGCAATGCATTGAGTTGTATCAGTTTTTAATAAAACTAACCAAATGCAATGCACTGAGTTATATCCGTTTTCAATAAAACTAACCAAATGCAATACACTGAGTTATATCCGTTTATAATAAAACTAACCAAATGCAATGCACTGAGTTGTATCAGTTTTTAATAAAACTAACCAAATGCAATGCACTGAGTTGTATCAGTTTTTAATAAAACTAACCAAATGCAATGCACTGAGTTGGATCAGTTTTTAATAAAACTAACCAAATGCAATGCACTGAGTTACATCCGTTTTCAATAAAACTAACCAAATGCAATGCACTGAGTTACATCCGTTTTAAAAAAAACTAACCAAATGCAATGCACTGAGTTGTATCAGTTTTTAATAAAACTAACCAAATGCAATGCACTGAGTTACATCCGTTTTCAATAAAACTAACCAAATGCAATGCACTGAGTTACAGCCGTTTTAAAAAAAACTAACCAAATGCAATGCACTGAGTTGTATCAGTTTTTAATAAAACTAACCAAATGCAATGCACTGAGTTACATCCGTTTTCAATAAAACTAACCAAATGCAATGCACTGAGTTACATCCGTTTTAAAAAAAACTAACCAAATGCAATGCACTGAGTTATATCAGTTTTTAATAAAACTAACCAAATGCAATGCACTGAGTTACATCCGTTTTTAATAAAACTAACCAAATGCAATGCACTGAGTTACATCCGTTTATAATAAAACTAACCAAATGCAATGCACTGAGTTATATCCGTTTTTAATAAAACTAACCAAATGCAATGCACTGAGTTGTATCAGTTTTTAATAAAACTAACCATATGCAATGCACTGAGTTACATCCGTTTTTAATAAAACTAACCAAATGCAATGCACTGAGTTACATCTGTTTTTAATAAAACTAACCAAATGCAATGCACTGAGTTATGTCCGTTTATAATAAAACTAACCAAATGCAATGCACTGAGTTACATTCGTTTTTAATAAAACTAACCAAATGCAATGCACTGAGTTATATCCGTTTTTAATAAAACTTACCAAATGCAATGCACTGAGTTGTATCAGTTTTTAATAAAACTAACCAAATGCAATGCACTGAGTTATATAAGTTTTTAATAAAACTAACCAAATGCAATGCACTGAGTAACATCCGTTTATAATAAAACTAACCAAATGCAATGCACTGAGTTATATCCGTTTATAATAAAACTAACCAAATGCAATGCACTGAGTTATGTCCGTTTATAATAAAACTAACCAAATGCAATGCACTGAGTTACATTCGTTTTTAATAAAACTAACCAAATGCAATGCACTGAGTTACATCCGTTCTTAATAAAACTAACCAAATGCAATGCACTGAGTTATATCCGTTTTTAATAAAACTAACCAAATGCAATGCACTGAGTTACATCCGTTTTTAATAAAACTAACCAAATGCAATGCACTGAGTTATATCCGTTTTTAATAAAACTAACCAAGTGCAAGGCACTGAGTTGTATCAGTTTTTAATAAAACTAACCAATTGCAATGCACTGAGTTATATCCATTTTTAATAAAACTAACCAAATGCAATGCACTGAGTTACATCCGTTTTTAATAAAACTAACCAAATGCAATGCACTGAGTTATATCCGTTTATAATAACACTAACCAAATGCATTGCACTAAGTTACATCCGTTTTTAATAAAACTTACCAAATGCAATGCACTGAGTTGTATCAGTTTTTAATAAAACTAACCAAATGCAATGCACTGAGTTGTATCAGTTTTTAATAAAACTAATCAAATGCAATGCACTGAGTTACATCCGTTTATAATAAAACTAATCAAATGCAATGCACTGAGTTATATCAGTTTTTAATAAAACTAACCAAATGCAATGCACTGAGTTACATCCGTTTTTAATAAAACTAACCAAATGCAATGCACTGAGTTACATCCGTTTATAATAAAACTAACCAAATGCAATGCACTGAGTTATATCCGTTTATAATAAAACTAACCAAATGCAATGCACTGAGTTGTATCAGTTTTTAATGAAACTAACCAAATGTAATGCACTGAGTTACATCCGTTTTTAATAAAACTAACCAAATGCAATGCACTGAGTTACATCCGTTTTTAATAAAACTAACCAAATGCAATGCACTGAGTTATATCCGTTTATAATAAAACTAACCAGATGCAATGCACTGAGTTACATTCGTTTTTAATAAAACTAACCAAATGCAATGCACTGAGTTATATCCGTTTTTAATAAAACTAACCAAATGCAATGCACTGAGTTGTATCAGTTTTTAATAAAACTAACCAAATGCAATGCACTGAGTTATATCCATTTTTAATAAAACTAACCAAATGCAATGCACTGAGTTACATCCGTTTTTAATAAAACTAACCAAATGCAATGCACTGAGTTATATCCGTTTATAATAACACTAACCAAATGCATTGCACTAAGTTACATCCGTTTTTAATAAAACTAACCAAATGCAATGCACTGAGTTGTATCAGTTTTTAATAAAACTAACCAAATACATTGCACTGAGTTATATCCGTTTATAATAAAACTAACCAAATGCAATGCACTGAGTTATATCCGTTTATAATAAAACTAACCAAATGCAATGCACTGAGTTATATCCGTTTATAATAAAACTAACCAAATGCAATGCACTGAGTTATATCCGTTTATAATAAAACTAACCAAATGTAATGCACTGAGTTATATCCGTTTTTAATAAAACTAACCAAATGCAATGCACTGAGTTGTATCAGTTTTTAATGAAACTAACCAAATGCAATGCACTGAGTTACATCCGTTTTTAATAAAACTAACCAAATGCAATGCACTGAGTTACATCTGTTTTTAATAAAACTAACCAAATGCAATGCACTGAGTTATGTCCGTTTATAATAAAACTAACCAAATGCAATGCACTGAGTTACATTCGTTTTTAATAAAACCAACCAAATGCAATGCACTGAGTTATATCCGTTTTTAATAAAACTAACCAAATGCAATGCACTGAGTTATATCAGTTTTTAATAAAACTAACCAAATGCAATGCACTGAGCAACATCCGTTTATAATAAAACTAACCAAATGCAATGCACTGAGTTATATCCGTTTATAATAAAACTAACCAAATGCAATGCACTGAGTTGTATCAGTTTTTAATGAAACTAACCAAATGCAATGCACTGAGTTACATCCGTTTTTAATAAAACTAACCAAATGCAATGCACTGAGTTACATCCGTTTTTAATAAAACTAACCAAATGCAATGCACTGAGTTATATCCGTTTTTAATAAAACTAACCAAATGCAATGCACTGAGTTACATCCGTTTTTAATAAAACTAACCAAATGCAATGCACTGAGTTACATCCGTTTTCAATAAAACTAACCAAATGCAATGCACTGAGTTGTATCAGTTTTTAATGAAACTAACCAAATGTAATGCACTGAGTTACATCCGTTTTTAATAAAACTAACCAAATGCAATGCACTGAGTTACATCCGTTTTTAATAAAACTAACCAAATGCAATGCACTGAGTTATATCCGTTTATAATAAAACTAACCAGATGCAATGCACTGAGTTACATTCGTTTTTAATAAAACTAACCAAATGCAATGCACTGAGTTATATCCGTTTTTAATAAAACTAACCAAATGCAATGCACTGAGTTGTATCAGTTTTTAATAAAACTAACCAAATGCAATGCACTGAGTTATATCCATTTTTAATAAAACTAACCAAATGCAATGCACTGAGTTACATCCGTTTTTAATAAAACTAACCAAATGCAATGCACTGAGTTATATCCGTTTATAATAACACTAACCAAATGCATTGCACTAAGTTACATCCGTTTTTAATAAAACTAACCAAATGCAATGCACTGAGTTGTATCAGTTTTTAATAAAACTAACCAAATACATTGCACTGAGTTATATCCGTTTATAATAAAACTAACCAAATGCAATGCACTGAGTTATATCCGTTTATAATAAAACTAACCAAATGCAATGCACTGAGTTATATCCGTTTATAATAAAACTAACCAAATGCAATGCACTGAGTTATATCCGTTTATAATAAAACTAACCAAATGTAATGCACTGAGTTATATCCGTTTTTAATAAAACTAACCAAATGCAATGCACTGAGTTGTATCAGTTTTTAATGAAACTAACCAAATGCAATGCACTGAGTTACATCCGTTTTTAATAAAACTAACCAAATGCAATGCACTGAGTTACATCTGTTTTTAATAAAACTAACCAAATGCAATGCACTGAGTTATGTCCGTTTATAATAAAACTAACCAAATGCAATGCACTGAGTTACATTCGTTTTTAATAAAACCAACCAAATGCAATGCACTGAGTTATATCCGTTTTTAATAAAACTAACCAAATGCAATGCACTGAGTTATATCAGTTTTTAATAAAACTAACCAAATGCAATGCACTGAGCAACATCCGTTTATAATAAAACTAACCAAATGCAATGCACTGAGTTATATCCGTTTATAATAAAACTAACCAAATGCAATGCACTGAGTTGTATCAGTTTTTAATGAAACTAACCAAATGCAATGCACTGAGTTACATCCGTTTTTAATAAAACTAACCAAATGCAATGCACTGAGTTACATCCGTTTTTAATAAAACTAACCAAATGCAATGCACTGAGTTACATCCGTTTTAAAAAAAACTAACCAAATGCAATGCACTGAGTTGTATCAGTTTTTAATAAAACTAACCAAAT
Organism: Ceratitis rosa; assembly: GCA_037013455.1. Taxonomy (NCBI): domain Eukaryota; kingdom Metazoa; phylum Arthropoda; class Insecta; order Diptera; family Tephritidae; genus Ceratitis; species Ceratitis rosa. The sequence goes on along the minus strand of JAWMAG010000204.1, from coordinate 20,461 downwards.
GCAATGCACTGAGTTACATCCGTTTTCAATAAAACTAACCAAATGCAATGCACTGAGTTACATCCGTTTTCAATAAAACTAACCAAATGCAATGCACTGAGTTGTATCAGTTTTTAATAAAACTAACCAAATGCAATGCACTGAGTTACATCCGTTTTCAATAAAACTAACCAAATGCAATGCACTGAGTTACATCCGTTTTAAAAAAAACTAACCAAATGCAATGCACTGAGTTGTATCAGTTTTTAATAAAACTAACCAAATGCAATGCACTGAGTTACATCCGTTTTCAATAAAACTAACCAAATGCAATGCACTGAGTTACATCCGTTTTCAATAAAACTAACCAAATGCAATGCACTGAGTTGTATCAGTTTTTAATAAAACTAACCAAATGCAATGCACTGAGTTACATCCGTTTTCAATAAAACTAACCAAATGCAATGCACTGAGTTACATCCGTTTTAAAAAAAACTAACCAAATGCAATGCACTGAGTTGTATCAGTTTTTAATAAAACTAACCAAATGCAATGCACTGAGTTACATCCGTTTTAAAAAAAACTAACCAAATGCAATGCACTGAGTTGTATCAGTTTTTAATAAAACTAACCAAATGCAATGCACTGAGTTACATCCGTTTTCAATAAAACTAACCAAATGCAATGCACTGAGTTACATCCGTTTTAAAAAAAACTAACCAAATGCAATGCACTGAGTTGTATGAGTTTTTAATAAAACTAACCAAATGCAATGCACTGAGTTACATCCGTTTTCAATAAAACTAACCAAATGCAATGCACTGAGTTACAGCCGTTTTAAAAAAAACTAACCAAATGCAATGCACTGAGTTGTATCAGTTTTTAATAAAACTAACCAAATGCAATGCACTGAGTTACATCCGTTTTCAATAAAACTAACCAAATGCAATGCACTGAGTTACATCCGTTTTAAAAAAAACTAACCAAATGCAATGCACTGAGTTGTATCAGTTTTTAATAAAACTAACCAAATGCAATGCACTGAGTTACATCCGTTTTCAATAAAACTAACCAAATGCAATGTACTGAGTTACATCCGTTTTTAATAAAACTAACCAAATGCAATGCACTGAGTTGTATCAGTTTTTAATAAAACTAACCAAATGCAATGCACTGAGTTACATCCGTTTTCAATAAAACTAACCAAATGCAATGCACTGAGTTACATCCGTTTTCAATAAAACTAACCAAATGCAATGCACTGAGTTGTATCCGTTTTTAATAAAACTAACCAAATGCAATGCACTGAGTTACATCCGTTTTCAATAAAACTAACCAAATGCAATGCACTGAGTTGTATCAGTTTTTAATAAAACTAACCAAATGCAATGCACTGAGTTACATCCGTTTTCAATAAAACTAACCAAATGCAATGTACTGAGTTACATCCGTTTTAAAAAAAACTAACCAAATGCAATGTACTGAGTTGTATCAGTTTTTAATAAAACTAACCAAATGCAATGCACTGAGTTACATCCGTTTTCAATAAAACTAACCAAATGCAATGCACTGAGTTACAGCCGTTTTAAAAAAAACTAACCAAATGCAATGCACTGAGTTGTATCAGTTTTTAATAAAACTAACCAAATGCAATGCACTGAGTTACATCCGTTTTCAATAAAACTAACCAAATGCAATGCACTGAGTTACATCCGTTTTAAAAAAAACTAACCAAATGCAATGCACTGAGTTGTATCAGTTTTTAATAAAACTAACCAAATGCAATGCACTGAGTTACATCCGTTTTCAATAAAACTAACCAAATGCAATGTACTGAGTTACATCCGTTTTTAATAAAACTAACCAAATGCAATGTACTGAGTTGTATCAGTTTTTAATAAAACTAACCAAATGCAATGCACTGAGTTACATCCGTTTTCAATAAAACTAACCAAATGCAATGTACTGAGTTACATCCGTTTTTAATAAAACTAACCAAATGCAATGCACTGAGTTGTATCAGTTTTTAATAAAACTAACCAAATGCAATGCACTGAGTTACATCCGTTTTCAATAAAACTAACCAAATGCAATGCACTGAGTTGTATCAGTTTTTAATAAAACTAACCAAATGCAATGCACTGAGTTACATCCGTTTTCAATAAAACTAACCAAATGCAATGTACTGAGTTACATCCGTTTTTAATAAAACTAACCAAATGCAATGCACTGAGTTGTATCAGTTTTTAATAAAACTAACCAAATGCAATGCACTGAGTTACATCCGTTTTCAATAAAACTAACCAAATGCAATGCACTGAGTTGTATCAGTTTTTAATAAAACTAACCAAATGCAATGCACTGAGTTGTATCAGTTTTTAATAAAACTAACCAAATGCAATGCACTGAGTTACATCCGTTTTCAATAAAACTAACCAAATGCAATGCACTGAGTTACATCCGTTTTAAAAAAACTAACCAAATGCAATGCACTGAGTTGTATCAGTTTTTAATAAAACTAACCAAATGCAATGCACTGAGTTACATCCGTTTTCAATAAAACTAACCAAATGCAATGTACTGAGTTACATCCGTTTTTAATAAAACTAACCAAATGCAATGCACTGAGTTGTATCAGTTTTTAATAAAACTAACCAAATGCAATGCACTGAGTTACATCCGTTTTCAATAAAACTAACCAAATGCAATGCACTGAGTTACATCCGTTTTCAATAAAACTAACCAAATGCAATGCACTGAGTTGTATCCGTTTTTAATAAAACTAACCAAATGCAATGCACTGAGTTACATCCGTTTTCAATAAAACTAACCAAATGCAATGCACTGAGTTGTATCAGTTTTTAATAAAACTAACCAAATGCAATGCACTGAGTTACATCCGTTTTCAATAAAACTAACCAAATGCAATGTACTGAGTTACATCCGTTTTAAAAAAAACTAACCAAATGCAATGTACTGAGTTGTATCAGTTTTTAATAAAACTAACCAAATGCAATGCACTGAGTTACATCCGTTTTCAATAAAACTAACCAAATGCAATGCACTGAGTTACAGCCGTTTTAAATAAAACTAACCAAATGCAATGCACTGAGTTGTATCAGTTTTTAATAAAACTAACCAAATGCAATGCACTGAGTTACATCCGTTTTCAATAAAACTAACCAAATGCAATGCACTGAGTTACATCCGTTTTAAAAAAACTAACCAAATGCAATGCACTGAGTTGTATCAGTTTTTAATAAAACTAACCAAATGCAATGCACTGAGTTACATCCGTTTTCAATAAAACTAACCAAATGCAATGTACTGAGTTACATCCGTTTTAATAAAACTAACCAAATGCAATGTACTGAGTTGTATCAGTTTTTAATAAACTAACCAAATGCAATGCACTGAGTTACATCCGTTTTTCAATAAAACTAACCAAATGCAATGCACTGAGTTACATCCGTTTTAAAAAACTAACCAAATGCAATGCACTGAGTTGTATCAGTTTTTAATAAAACTAACCAAATGCAATGCACTGAGTTACATCCGTTTTCAATAAAACTAACCAAATGCAATGCACTGAGTTGTATCAGTTTTAATAAAACTAACCAAATGCAATGCACTGAGTTACATCGTTTTCAATAAAACTAACAAATGCAATGCACTGAGTTACATCCGTTTTAATAAAACTAACCAAATGCAATGCACTGAGTTAATCAGTTTTTAATAAAAACTAACCAAATGCAATGCACTGAGTTACATCCGTTTTCAAAAAACTAACCAAATGCAATGCACTGAGTTGTATCAGTTTTTAATAAAACTAACCAAATGCAATGCACTGAGTTACATCCGTTTCAATAAAACTAACCAAATGCAATGCACTGAGTTACATCGTTTAAAAAAACTAACCAAATGCAATGCACTGAGTTGTATCAGTTTTAATAAAACTAACCAAATGCAATGCACTGAGTTACATCCGTTTTCAATAAAACTAACCAAATGCAATGCACTGAGTTACATCCGTTTTAATAAACTAACCAAATGCAATGCACTGAGTTGTATCCTTTTTATAAAACTAACCAAATGCAATTGCACTGAGTTGATCAGTTTTAATAAAACTAACCAAATGCAATGCACTGAGTTACATCCGTTTTAAAAAAAACTAACCAAATGCAATGCACTGAGTTGTATCAGTTTTAATAAAACTAACCAAATGCAATGCACTGAGTTACATCCGTTTTCAATAAAACTAACCAAATGCAATGCACTGAGTTACATCCGTTTTAAAAAAAAACTAACCAAATGCAATGCACTTGAGTTTGTATCAGTTTTTAATAAACTAACAAATGCAATGCACTGAGTTACATCCGTTTTCAATAAAACTAACCATAATGCAATGCACTGAGTTACATCCGTTTTAAAAAAACTAACCAAATGCAATGCACTGACCAAATGCAATGCACTGAGTTGTATCAGTTTTTAATAAAACTAACCAAATGCAATGCACTGAGTTACATCCGTTTTCAATAAAACTAACCAAATGCAATGCACTGAGTTACATCCGTTTTAAAAAAAACTAACCAAATGCAATGCACTGAGTTGTATCAGTTTTTAATAAAACTAACCAAATGCAATGCACTGAGTTGTATCAGTTTTCAATAAAACTAACCAAATGCAATGCACTGAGTTACATCCGTTTATAATAAAACTAACCAAATGCAATGCACTGAGTTACAGCCGTTTTAAAAAAAACTAACCAAATGCAATGCACTGAGTTGTATCAGTTTTTAATAAAACTAACCAAATGCAATGCACTGAGTTACATCCGTTTTCAATAAAACTAACCAATGCAATGCACTGAGTTACATCCGTTTTAAAAAAACTAACCAAATGCAATGCACTGAGTTGTATCAGTTTTTAATAAAACTAACCAAATGCAATGCACTGAGTTACATCCGTTTTCAATAAAACTAACCAAATGCAATGTACTGAGTTACATCCGTTTTTAATAAAACTAACCAAATGCAATGCACTGAGTTGTATCAGTTTTTAATAAAACTAACCAAATGCAATGCACTGAGTTACATCCGTTTTCAATAAAACTAACCAATGCAATGTACTGAGTTACATCCGTTTTTAATAAAACTAACCAAATGCAATGCACTGAGTTGTATCAGTTTTTAATAAAACTAACCAAATGCAATGCACTGAGTTACATCCGTTTTCAATAAAACTAACCAAATGCAATGCACTGAGTTACATCCGTTTTCAATAAAACTAACCAAATGCAATGCACTGAGTTGTATCAGTTTTTAATAAAACTAACCAAATGCAATGCACTGAGTTACATCCTTTTTCAATAAAACTAACCAAATGCAATGCACTGAGTTGTATCAGTTTTTAATAAAACTAACCAAATGCAATGCACTGAGTTACATCCGTTTTCAATAAAACTAACCAAATGCAATGTACTGAGTTACATCCGTTTTAAAAAAAACTAACCAAATGCAATGCACTGAGTTGTATCAGTTTTTAATAAAACTAACCAAATGCAATGCACTGAGTTACATCCGTTTTCAATAAAACTAACCAATGCAATGCACTGAGTTACATCCGTTTTAAAAAAAACTAACCAAATGCAATGCACTGAGTTGTATCAGTTTTTAATAAAACTAACCAAATGCAATGCACTGAGTTACAATCCGTTTTCAATAAAACTAACCAAATGCAATGTACTGAGTTACATCCGTTTTTAATAAAACTAACCAAATGCAATGCACTGAGTTGTATCAGTTTTTAATAAAACTAACCAAATGCAATGCACTGAGTTACATCCGTTTTAAAAAAAACTAACCAAATGCAATGCACTGAGTTGTATCAGTTTTTAATAAAACTAACCAAATGCAATGCACTGAGTTACATCCGTTTTCAATAAAACTAACCAAATGCAATGTACTGAGTTACATCCGTTTTTAATAAAACTAACCAAATGCAATGCACTGAGTTGTATCAGTTTTTAATAAAACTAACCAAATGCAATGCACTGAGTTACATCCGTTTTCAATAAAACTAACCAAATGCAATGCACTGAGTTACATCCGTTTTAAAAAAAACTAACCAAATGCAATGCACTGAGTTGTATCAGTTTTTAATAAAACTAACCAAATGCAATGCACTGAGTTGTATCAGTTTTCAATAAAACTAACCAAATGCAATGCACTGAGTTACATCCGTTTATAATAAAACTAACCAAATGCAATGCACTGAGTTACAGCCGTTTTAAAAAAAACTAACCAAATGCAATGCACTGAGTTGTATCAGTTTTAATAAAACTAACCAAATGCAATGCACTGAGTTACATCCGTTTTCAATAAAACTAACCAAATGCAATGCACTGAGTTACATCCGTTTTAAAAAAACTAACCAAATGCAATGCACTGAGTTGTATCAGTTTTTAATAAAACTAACCAAATGCAATGCACTGAGTTACATCCGTTTTCAATAAAACTAACCAAATGCAATGTACTGAGTTACATCCGTTTTTAATAAAACTAACCAAATGCAATGCACTGAGTTGTATCAGTTTTTAATAAAACTAACCAAATGCAATGCACTGAGTTACATCCGTTTTCAATAAAACTAACCAAATGCAATGTACTGAGTTACATCCGTTTTTAATAAAACTAACCAAATGCAATGCACTGAGTTGTATCAGTTTTTAATAAAACTAACCAAATGCAATGCACTGAGTTACATCCGTTTTCAATAAAACTAACCAAATGCAATGCACTGAGTTACATCCGTTTTCAATAAAACTAACCAAATGCAATGCACTGAGTTGTATCAGTTTTTAATAAAACTAACCAAATGCAATGCACTGAGTTACATCCGTTTTCAATAAAACTAACCAAATGCAATGCACTGAGTTGTATCAATTTTTAATAAAACTAACCAAATGCAATGCACTGAGTTACATCCGTTTTCAATAAAACTAACCAAATGCAATTTACTGAGTTACATCCGTTTCAAAAAAAACTAACCAAATGCAATGCACTGAGTTGTATCAGTTTTTAATAAAACTAACCAAATGCAATGCACTGAGTTACATCCGTTTTCAATAAAACTAACCAAATGCAATGCACTGAGTTACATCCGTTTTAAAAAAACTAACCAAATGCAATGCACTGAGTTGTATCAGTTTTTAATAAAACTAACCAAATGCAATGCACTGAGTTACATCCGTTTTCAATAAAACTAACCAAATGCAATGCACTGAGTTACATCCGTTTTCAATAAAACTAACCAAATGCAATGCACTGAGTTGTATCAGTTTTTAATAAAACTAACCAAATGCAATGCACTGAGTTACATCCGTTTTCAATAAAACTAACCAAATGCAATGCACTGAGTTACATCCGTTTTAAAAAAAACTAACCAAATGCAATGCACTGAGTTGTATCAGTTTTTAATAAAACTAACCAAATGCAATGCACTGAGTTACATCCGTTTTCAATAAAACTAACCAAATGCAATGCACTGAGTTACATCGTTTTCAATAAAACTAACCAAATGCAATGCACTGAGTTGTATCAGTTTTTAATAAAACTAACCAAATGCAATGCACTGAGTTACATCCGTTTTCAATAAAACTAACCAAATGCAATGCACTGAGGTACATCCGTTTTAAAAAAAACTAACCAAATGCAATGCACTGAGTTGTATCAGTTTTTAATAAAACTAACCAAATGCAATGCACTGAGTTACATCCGTTTTAAAAAAAAACTAACCAAATGCAATGCACTGAGTTGTATCAGTTTTTAATAAAACTAACCAAATGCAATGCACTGAGTTACATCCGTTTTCAATAAAACTAACCAAATGCAATGCACTGAGTTACATCCGTTTTAAAAAAAACTAACCAAATGCAATGCACTGAGTTGTATCAGTTTTTAATAAAACTAACCAAATGCAATGCACTGAGTTACATCCGTTTTCAATAAAACTAACCAAATGCAATGCACTGAGTTACAGCCGTTTTAAAAAAAACTAACCAAATGCAATGCACTGAGTTGTATCAGTTTTTAATAAAACTAACCAAATGCAATGCACTGAGTTACATCCGTTTTCAATAAAAACTAACCAAATGCAATGCACTGAGTTACATCCGTTTTAAAAAAAACTAACCAAATGCAATGCACTGAGTTGTATCAGTTTTTAATAAAACTAACCAAATGCAATGCACTGAGTTACATCCGTTTTCAATAAAACTAACCAAATGCAATGTACTGAGTTACATCCGTTTTTAATAAAACTAACCAAATGCAATGCACTGAGTTGTATCAGTTTTTAATAAAACTGACCAAAGGCAATGCACTGAGTTACATCCGTTTCAATAAAACTAACCAAATGCAATGCACTGAGTTACATCCGTTTTTAATAAAACTAACCAAATGCAATGCACTGAGTTGTATCAGTTTTTAATAAAACTAACCAAATGCAATGCACTGAGTTACATCCGTTTTCAATAAAACTAACCAAATGCAATGCACTGAGTTACATCCGTTTTCAATAAAACTAACCAAATGCAATGCACCGAGTTACATCCGTTTTTAATAAAACTAACCAAATACAATGCATTGAGTTGTATCAGTTTTTAATAAAACTAACCAAATGCAATGCACTGAGTTATATCCGTTTTCAATAAAACTAACCAAATGCAATGCACTGAGTTATATCCGTTTATAATAAAACTAACCAAATGCAATGCACTGAGTTGTATCAGTTTTTAATAAAACTAACCAAATGCAATGCACTGAGTTACATCCGTTTTTAATAAAACTAACCAAATGCAATGCACTGAGTTGTATCAGTTTTTAATAAAACTAACCAAATGCAATGCACTGAGTTGTATCAGTTTTTAATAAAACTAACCAAATGCAATGCACTGAGTTGGATCAGTTTTTAATAAAACTAACCAAATGCAATGCACTGAGTTATATCAGTTTTTAATAAAACTAACCAAATGCAATGCACTGAGTTACATCCGTTTTTAATAAAACTAACTAAATGCAATGCACTGAGTTACATCCGTTTATAATAAAACTAACCAAATGCAATGCACTGAGTTATATCCGTTTTTAATAAAACTAACCAAATGCAATGCACTGAGTTGTATCAGTTTTTAATAAAACTAACCATATGCAATGCACTGAGTTACATCCGTTTTTAATAAAACTAACCAAATGCAATGCACTGAGTTACATCTGTTTTTAATAAAACTAACCAAATGCAATGCACTGAGTTATGTCCGTTTATAATAAAACTAACCAAATGCAATGCACTGAGTTACATTCGTTTTAATAAAACTAACCAAATGCAATGCACTGAGTTATATCCGTTTTTAATAGAACTAACCAAATGCAATGCACTGAGTTGTATCAGTTTTTAATAAAACTAACCAAATGCAATGCACTGAGTTATATCAGTTTTAATAAAACTAACCAAATGCAATGCACTGAGTAACATCCGTTTATAATAAAACTAACCAAATGCAATGCACTGAGTTATATCCGTTTATAATAAAACTAACCAAATGCAATGCACTGAGTTATGTCCGTTTATAATAAAACTAACCAAATGCAATGCACTGAGTTACATTCGTTTTTAATAAAACTAACCAAATGCAATGCACTGAGTTACATCCGTTTTTAATAAAACTAACCAAATGCAATGCACTGAGTTATATCCGTTTTTAATAAAACTAACCAAATGCAATGCACTGAGTTACATCCGTTTTTAATAAAACTAACCAAATGCAATGCACTGAGTTATATCCGTTTTTAATAAAACTAACCAAGTGCAAGGCACTGAGTTGTATCAGTTTTTAATAAAACTAACCAATTGCAATGCACTGAGTTATATCCATTTTTAATAAAACTAACCAAATGCAATGCACTGAGTTACATCCGTTTTTAATAAAACTAACCAAATGCAATGCACTGAGTTATATCCGTTTATAATAACACTAACCAAATGCATTGCACTAAGTTACATCCGTTTTTAATAAAACTTACCAAATGCAATGCACTGAGTTGTATCAGTTTTTAATAAAACTAACCAAATGCAATGCACTGAGTTATATCCGTTTATAATAAAACTAACCAAATGCAATGCACTGAGTTATATCCGTTTATAATAAAACTAATCAAATGCAATGCACTGAGTTATATCAGTTTTTAATAAAACTAACCAAATGCAATGCACTGAGTTACATCCGTTTTTAATAAAACTAACCAAATGCAATGCACTGAGTTACATCCGTTTATAATAAAACTAACCAAATGCAATGCACTGAGTTATATCCGTTTATAATAAAACTAACCAAATGCAATGCACTGAGTTGTATCAGTTTTTAATGAAACTAACCAAATGTATTGCACTGAGTTACATCCGTTTTTAATAAAACTAACCAAATGCAATGCACTGAGTTACATCCGTTTTTAATAAAACTAACCAAATGCAATGCACTGAGTTATATCCGTTTATAATAAAACTAACCAAATGCAATGCACTGAGTTACATTCGTTTTTAATAAAACTAACCAAATGCAATGCACTGAGTTATATCCGTTTTTAATAAAACTAACCAAATGCAATGCACTGAGTTGTATCAGTTTTTAATAAAACTAACCAAATGCAATGCACTGAGTTATATCAATTTTTAATAAAACTAACCAAATGCAATGCACTGAGTTACATCCGTTTTTAATAAAACTAACCAAATGCAATGCACTGAGTTATATCCGTTTATAATAACACTAACCAAATGCATTGCACTAAGTTACATCCGTTTTTAATAAAACTAACCAAATGCAATGCACTGAGTTGTATCAGTTTTTAATAAAACTAACCAAATACAATGCACTGAGTTATATCCGTTTATAATAAAACTAACCAAATGCAATGCACTGAGTTATATCCGTTTATAATAAAACTAACCAAATGCAATGCACTGAGTTATATCCGTTTATAATAAAACTAACCAAATGCAATGCACTGAGTTATATCCGTTTATAATAAAACTAACCAAATGTAATGCACTGAGTTATATCCGTTTTTAATAAAACTAACCAAATGCAATGCACTGAGTTGTATCAGTTTTTAATGAAACTAACCAAATGCAATGCACTGAGTTACATCCGTTTTTAATAAAACTAACCAAATGCAATGCACTGAGTTACATCTGTTTTTAATAAAACTAACCAAATGCAATGCACTGAGTTATGTCCGTTTATAATAAAACGAACCAAATGCAATGCACTGAGTTACATTCGTGTTTAATAAAACTAACCAAATGCAATGCACTGAGTTATATCCGTTTTTAATAAAACTAACCAAATGCAATGCACTGAGTTGTATAAGTTTTTAATAAAACTAACCAAATGCAATGCACTGAGTTATATCAGTTTTTAATAAAACTAACCAAATGCAATGCACTGAGTAACATCCGTTTATAATAAAACTAACCAAATGCAATGCACTGAGTTATATCCATTTTTAATAAAACTAACCAAATGCAATGCACTGAGTTACATCCGTTTTTAATAAAACTAACCAAATGCAATGCACTGAGTTATATCCGTTTATAATAACACTAACCAAATGCATTGCACTAAGTTACATCCGTTTTTAATAAAACTTACCAAATGCAATGCACTGAGTTGTATCAGTTTTTAATAAAACTAACCAAATGCAATGCACTGAGTTGTATCAGTTTTTAATAAAACTAATCAAATGCAATGCACTGAGTTACATCCGTTTATAATAAAACTAATCAAATGCAATGCACTGAGTTATATCAGTTTTTAATAAAACTAACCAAATGCAATGCACTGAGTTACATCCGTTTTTAATAAAACTAACCAAATGCAATGCACTGAGTTACATCCGTTTTTAATAAAACTAACCAAATGCATAGCACTGAGTTATATCCGTTTATAATAAAACTAACCAAATGCAATGCACTGAGTTATGTCCGTTTATAATAAAACTAACCAAATGCAATGCACTGAGTTATATCCGTTTTTAATAAAACTAACCAAATGCAATGCACTGAGTTGTATCAGTTTTTAATGAAACTAACCAAATGCAATGCACTGAGTTACATCCGTTTTTAATAAAACTAACCAAATGCAATGCACTGAGTTACATCCGTTTTTAATAAAACTAACCAAATGCAATGCACTGAGTTATATCCGTTTTTAATAAAACTAACCAAATGCAATGCACTGAGTTATATCCGTTTTTAATAAAACTAACCAAGTGCAATGCACTGAGTTACATTCGTTTTTAATAAAACTAACCAAATGCAATGCACTGAGTTACATCCGTTTTTAATAAAACTAACCAAATGCAATGCACTGAGTTATATCCGTTTTTAATAAAACTAACCAAATGCAATGCACTGAGTTACATCCGTTTTTAATAAAACTAACCAAATGCAATGCACTGAGTTATATCCGTTTTTAATAAAACTAACCAAGTGCAAGGCACTGAGTTGTATCAGTTTTTAATAAAACTAACCAATTGCAATGCACTGAGTTATATCCATTTTTAATAAAACTAACCAAATGCAATGCACTGAGTTATATCCGTTTTTAATAAAACTAACCAAATGCAATGCACTGAGTTATATCCGTTTATAATAACACTAACCAAATGCATTGCACTAAGTTACATCCGTTTTTAATAAAACTTACCAAATGCAATGCACTGAGTTGTATCAGTTTTTAATAAAACTAACCAAATGCAATGCACTGAGTTGTATCAGTTTTTAATAAAACTAATCAAATGCAATGCACTGAGTTACATCCGTTTATAATAAAACTAATCAAATGCAATGCACTGAGTTATATCAGTTTTTAATAAAACTAACCAAATGCAATGCACTGAGTTACATCCGTTTTTAATAAAACTAACCAAATGCAATGCACTGAGTTACATCCGTTTATAATAAAACTAACCAAATGCAATGCACTGAGTTATATCCGTTTATAATAAAACTAACCAAATGCAATGCACTGAGTTGTATCAGTTTTTAATGAAACTAACCAAATGTAATGCACTGAGTTGTATCAGTTTTTAATAAAACTAACCAAATGCAATGCACTGAGTTGTATCAGTTTTTAATAAAACTAATCAAATGCAATGCACTGAGTTACATCCGTTTATAATAAAACTAAGCAAATGCAATGCACTGAGTTACATCCGTTTTTAATAAAACTAACCAAATGCAATGCACTGCGTTATATCCGTTTTTAATAAAACTTACCAAATGCAATGCACTGAGTTGTATCAGTTTTTAATAAAACTAACCAAATGCAATGCACTGAGTTGTATCAGTTTTTAATAAAACTAATCAAATGCAATGCACTGAGTTACATCCGTTTATAATAAAACTAATCAAATGCAATGCACTGAGTTGTATCAGTTTTTAATAAAACTAATCAAATGCAATGCACTGAGTTACATCCGTTTATAATAAAACTAATCAAATGCAATGCACTGAGTTATATCCGTTTTAATAAAACTTACCAAATGCAATGCACTGAGTTGTATCAGTTTTTAATAAAACTAACCAAATGCAATGCACTGAGTTGTATCAGTTTTTAATAAAACTAATCAAATGCAATGCACTGAGTTACATCCGTTTTTAATAAAACTAACCAAATGCAATGCACTGAGTTATATCCGTTTTTAATAAAACTTACCAAATGCAATGCACTGAGTTGTATCAGTTTTTAATAAAACTAACCAAATGCAATGCACTGAGTTGTATCAGTTTTTAATAAAACTAATCAAATGCAATGCACTGAGTTACATCCGTTTATAATAAAACTAATCAAATGCAATGCACTGAGTTACATCCGTTTTTAATAAAACTAACCAAATGCAATGCACTGAGTTATATCCGTTTTTAATAAAACTTACCAAATGCAATGCACTGAGTTGTATCAGTTTTTAATAAAACTAACCAAATGCAATGCACTGAGTTGTATCAGTTTTTAATAAAACTAATCAAATGCAATGCACTGAGTTACATCCGTTTATAATAAAACTAATCAAATGCAATGCACTGAGTTACATCCGTTTTTAATAAAACTAACCAAATGCAATGCACTGAGTTATATCCGTTTTTAATAAAACTTACCAAATGCAATGCACTGAGTTGTATCAGTTTTTAATAAAACTAACCAAATGCAATGCACTGAGTTGTATCAGTTTTTAATAAAACTAATCAAATGCAATGCACTGAGTTACATCCGTTTTTAATAAAACTAACCAAATGCAATGCACTGAGTTATATCCGTTTTTAATAAAACTTACCAAATGCAATGCACTGAGTTGTATCAGTTTTTAATAAAACTAACCAAATGCAATGCACTGAGTTGTATCAGTTTTTAATAAAACTAATCAAATGCAATGCACTGAGTTACATCCGTTTTTAATAAAACTAACCAAATGCAATGCACTGAGTTATATCCGTTTTTAATAAAACTTACCAAATGCAATGCACTGAGTTGTATCAGTTTTTAATAAAACTAACCAAATGCAATGCACTGAGTTATATCCGTTTATAATAAAACTAACCAAATGCAATGCACTGAGTTACATCCGTTTTTAATAAAACTAACCAAATGCAATGCACTGAGTTATATCCGTTTTTAATAAAACTTACCAAATGCAATGCACTGAGTTGTATCAGTTTTTAATAAAACTAACCAAATGCAATGCACTGAGTTGTATCAGTTTTTAATAAAACTAATCAAATGCAATGCACTGAGTTACATCCGTTTTTAATAAAACTAACCAAATGCAATGCACTGAGTTATATCCGTTTTTAATAAAACTTACCAAATGCAATGCACTGAGTTGTATCAGTTTTTAATAAAACTAACCAAATGCAATGCACTGAGTTGTATCAGTTTTTAATAAAACTAACCAAATGCAATGCACTGAGTTGTATCAGTTTTTAATAAAACTAATCAAATGCAATGCACTGAGTTACATCCGTTTATAATAAAACTAATCAAATGCAATGCACTGAGTTACATCCGTTTTTAATAAAACTAACCAAATGCAATGCACTGAGTTATATCCGTTTTTAATAAAACTTACCAAATGCAATGCACTGAGTTGTATCTGTTTTTAATAAAACTAATCAAATGCAATGCACTGAGTTACATCCGTTTATAATAAAACTAATCAAATGCAATGCACTGAGTTACATCCGTTTTTAATAAAACTAACCAAATGCAATGCACTGAGTTATATCCGTTTTAATAAAACTTACCAAATGCAATGCACTGAGTTGTATCAGTTTTTAATAAAACTAACCAAATGCAATGCACTGAGTTGTATTCAGTTTTTAATAAAACTAATCAAATGCAATGCACTGAGTTACATCCGTTTTTAATAAAACTAACCAAATGCAATGCACTGAGTTATATCCGTTTTTAATAAAACTTACCAAATGCAATGCACTGAGTTGTATCAGTTTTTAATAAAACTAATCAAATGCAATGCACTGAGTTACATCCGTTTATAATAAAACTAATCAAATGCAATGCACTGAGTTACATCCGTTTATAATAAAACTAATCAAATGCAATGCACTGAGTTACATCCGTTTTTAATAAAACTAACCAAATGCAATGCACTGAGTTACATCCGTTTATAATAAAACTAATCAAATGCAATGCACTGAGTTGTATCAGTTTTTAATAAAACTAATCAAATGCAATTCACTGAGTTACATCCGTTTATAATAAAACTAATCAAATGCAATGCACTGAGTTACATCCGTTTTTAATAAAACTAACCAAATGCAATGCACTGAGTTATATCCGTTTTTAATAAAACTTACCAAATGCAATGCACTGAGTTGTATCAGTTTTTAATAAAACTAATCAAATGCAATGCACTGAGTTACATCCGTTTTTAATAAAACTAACCAAATGCAATGCACTGAGTTATATCCGTTTTTATTAAAACTTACCAAATGCAATGCACTGAGTTGTATCAGTTTTTAATAAAACTAATCAAATGCAATGCACTGAGTTACATCCGTTTATAATAAAACTAATCAAATGCAATGCACTGAGTTACATCCGTTTTTAATAAAACTAACCAAATGCAATGCACTGAGTTATATCCGTTTTTAATAAAACTTACCAAATGCAATGCACTGAGTTGTATCAGTTTTTAATAAAACTAACCAAATGCAATGCACTGAGTTGTATCAGTTTTTAATAAAACTAATCAAATGCAATGCACTGAGTTACATCCGTTTTTAATAAAACTAACCAAATGCAATGCACTGAGTTATATCCGTTTTTAATAAAACTTACCAAATGCAATGCACTGAGTTGTATCAGTTTTTAATAAAACTAACCAAATGCAATGCACTGAGTTGTATCAGTTTTTAATAAAACTAATCAAATGCAATGCACTGAGTTACATCCGTTTTTAATAAAACTAACCAAATGCAATGCACTGAGTTATATCCGTTTTTAATAAAACTTACCAAATGCAATGCACTGAGTTGTATCAGTTTTTAATAAAACTAACCAAATGCAATGCACTGAGTTGTATCAGTTTTTAATAAAACTAACCAAATGCAATGCACTGAGTTGTATCAGTTTTAATAAAACTAATCAAATGCAATGCACTGAGTTACATCCGTTTTTAATAAAACTAACCAAATGCAATGCACTGAGTTATATCCGTTTTTAATAAAACTTACCAAATGCAATGCACTGAGTTGTATCAGTTTTTAATAAAACTAATCAAATGCAATGCACTGAGTTACATCCGTTTATAATAAAACTAATCAAATGCAATGCACTGAGTTACATCCGTTTTTAATAAAACTAACCAAATGCAATGCACTGAGTTATATCCGTTTTTAATAAAACTTACCAAATGCAATGCACTGAGTTGTATCAGTTTTTAATAAAACTAACCAAATGCAATGCACTGAGTTGTATCAGTTTTTAATAAAACTAATCAAATGCAATGCACTGAGTTACATCCGTTTTTAATAAAACTAACCAAATGCAATGCACTGAGTTATATCCGTTTTTAATAAAACTTACCAAATGCAATGCACTGAGTTGTATCAGTTTTTAATAAAACTAACCAAATGCAATGCACTGAGTTGTATCAGTTTTTAATAAAACTAATCAAATGCAATGCACTGAGTTACATCCGTTTATAATAAAACTAATCAAATGCAATGCACTGAGTTACATCCGTTTTTAATAAAACTAACCAAATGCAATGCACTGAGTTATATCCGTTTTTAATAAAACGTACCAAATGCAATGCACTGAGTTGTATCAGTTTTTAATAAAACTAACCAAATGCAATGCACTGAGTTGTATCAGTTTTTAATAAAACTAATCAAATGCAATGCACTGAGTTACATCCGTTTATAATAAAACTAATCAAATGCAATGCACTGAGTTACATCCGTTTTTAATAAAACTAACCAAATGCAATGCACTGAGTTATATCCGTTTTTAATAAAACTTACCAAATGCAATGCACTGAGTTGTATCAGTTTTTAATAAAACTAACCAAATGCAATGCACTGAGTTGTATCAGTTTTTAATAAAACTAATCAAATGCAATGCACTGAGTTACATCCGTTTTTAATAAAACTAACCAAATGCAATGCACTGAGTTATATCCGTTTTTAATAAAACTTACCAAATGCAATGCACTGAGTTGTATCAGTTTTTAATAAAACTAACCAAATGCAATGCACTGAGTTGTATCAGTTTTTAATAAAACTAATCAAATGCAATGCACTGAGTTACATCCGTTTTTAATAAAACTAACCAAATGCAATGCACTGAGTTATATCAGTTTTTAATAAAACTAACCAAATGCAATGCACTGAGTTGTATCAGTTTTTAATAAAACTAATCAAATGCAATGCACTGAGTTACATCCGTTTATAATAAAACTAATCAAATGCAATGCACTGAGTTATATCCGTTTTTAATAAAACTAACCAAATGCAATGCACTGAGTTATATCCGTTTTCAATAAAACTTACCAAATGCAATGCACTGAGTTGTATCAGTTTTTAATAAAACTAACCAAATGCAATGCACTGAGTTGTATCAGTTTTTAATAAAACTAATCAAATGCAATGCACTGAGTTACATCCGTTTTTAATAAAACTAACCAAATGCAATGCACTGAGTTATATCCGTTTTTAATAAAACTTACCAAATGCAATGCACTGAGTTGTATCAGTTTTTAATAAAACTAATCAAATGCAATGCACTGAGTTAATCCGTTTATAATAAAACTAATCAAATGCATTGCACTGAGTTACATCCGTTTTTAATAAAACTAACCAAATGCAATGCACTGAGTTATATCCGTTTTTAATAAAACTTACCAAATGCAATGCACTGAGTTGTATCAGTTTTTAATAAAACTAACCAAATGCAATGCACTGAGTTGTATCAGTTTTTAATAAAACTAATCAAATGCAATGCACTGAGTTACATCCGTTTTTAATAAAACTAACCAAATGCAATGCACTGAGTTATATCCGTTTTTAATAAAACTTACCAAATGCAATGCACTGAGTTGTATCAGTTTTTAATAAAACTAATCAAATGCAATGCACTGAGTTACATCCGTTTTTAATAAAACTAACCAAATGCAATGCACTGAGTTATATCCGTTTTTAATAAAACTTACCAAATGCAATGCACTGAGTTGTATCAGTTTTTAATAAAACTAACCAAATGCAATGCACTGAGTTGTATCAGTTTTTAATAAAACTAATCAATGCAATGCACTGAGTTACATCCGTTTATAATAAAACTAATCAAATGCAATGCACTGAGTTGTATCAGTTTTTAATAAAACTAATCAAATGCAATGCACTGAGTTACATCCGTTTTTAATAAAACTAACCAAATGCAATGCACTGAGTTATATCCGTTTTTAATAAAACTTACCAAATGCAATGCACTGAGTTGTATCAGTTTTTAATAAAACTAACCAAATGCAATGCACTGAGTTGTATCAGTTTTTAATAAAACTAATCAAATGCAATGCACTGAGTTACATCCGTTTTTAATAAAACTAACCAAATGCAATGCACTGAGTTATATCCGTTTTTAATAAAACTTACCAAATGCAATGCACTGAGTTGTATCAGTTTTTAATAAAACTAACCAAATGCAATGCACTGAGTTGTATCAGTTTTTAATAAAACTAACCAAATGCAATGCACTGAGTTACATCGTTTTAATAAACTAATCAAATGCAATGCACTGAGTTACATCCGTTTTTAATAAAACTAACCAAATGCAATGCACTGAGTTATATCCGTTTTTAATAAAACTTACCAAATGCAATGCACTGAGTTGTATCAGTTTTTAATAAAACTAACCAAATGCAATGCACTGAGTTGTATCAGTTTTTAATAAAACTAATCAAATGCAATGCACTGAGTTACATCCGTTTATAATAAAACTAATCAAATGCAATGCACTGAGTTACATCCGTTTTTAATAAAACTAACCAAATGCAATGCACTGAGTTATATCCGTTTTTAATAAAACTTACCAAATGCAATGCACTGAGTTGTATCAGTTTTTAATAAAACTAACCAAATGCAATGCACTGAGTTGTATCAGTTTTTAATAAAACTAATCAAATGCAATGCACTGAGTTACATCCGTTTTTAATAAAACTAACCAAATGCAATGCACTGAGTTATATCCGTTTTTAATAAAACTTACCAAATGCAATGCACTGAGTTGTATCAGTTTTTAATAAAACTAACCAAATGCAATGCACTGAGTTGTATCAGTTTTTAATAAAACTAACCAAATGCAATGCACTGAGTTACATCCGTTTTTAATAAAACTAACCAAATGCAATGCACTGAGTTATATCCGTTTTTAATAAAACTTACCAAATGCAATGCACTGAGTTGTATCAGTTTTTAATAAAACTAACCAAATGCAATGCACTGAGTTGTATCAGTTTTTAATAAAACTAATCAAATGCAATGCACTGAGTTACATCCGTTTTTAATAAAACTAACCAAATGCAATGCACTGAGTTATATCCGTTTTAATAAAACTTACCAAATGCAATGCACTGAGTTGTATCAGTTTTTAATAAAACTAACCAAATGCAATGCACTGAGTTGTATCAGTTTTTAATAAAACTAACCAAATGCAATGCACTGAGTTACATCCGTTTTTAATAAAACTAACCAAATGCAATGCACTGAGTTATATCCGTTTTTAATAAAACTTACCAAATGCAATGCACTGAGTTGTATCAGTTTTTAATAAAACTAACAAATGCAATGCACTGAGTTGTATCAGTTTTTAATAAAACTAACAAATGCAATGCACTGAGTTGTATCA
>JAWMAG010000203.1:0-154213 GCA_037013455.1 Ceratitis rosa | reverse complement strand
CAATGCACTGAGTTGTATCAGTTTTTAATAAAACTAACCAAATGCAATGCATTGAGTTGTATCAGTTTTTAATAAAACTAACCAAATGCAATGCATTGAGTTGTATCAGTTTTTAATAAAACTAACCAAATGCAATGCATTGAGTTACATCCGTTTTTAATAAACTAACCAAATGCAATGCACTGAGTTGTATCAGTTTTTAATAAAACTAACCAAATGCAATGCATTGAGTTACATCCGTTTTTAATAAAACTAACCAAATGCAATGCACTGAGTTGTATCAGTTTTTAATAAAACTAACCAAATGCAATGCATTGAGTTACATCCGTTTTTAATAAAACTAACCAAATGCAATGCATTGAGTTGTATCAGTTTTTAATAAAACTAACCAAATGCAATGCATTGAGTTACATCAGTTTTAATAAAACTAACCAAATGCAATGCACTGAGTTGTATCAGTTTTTAATAAAACTAACCAAATGCAATGCATTGAGTTACATCCGTTTTTAATAAAACTAACCAAATGCAATGCATTGAGTTGTATCAGTTTTTAATAAAACTAACCAAAGCAATGCATTGAGTTGTATCAGTTTTTAATAAAACTAACCAAATGCAATGCATTGAGTTACATCCGTTTTTAATAAAACTAACCAAATGCAATGCACTGAGTTGTATCAGTTTTTAATAAAACTAACCAAATGCAATGCATTGAGTTACATCCGTTTTAATAAAACTAACCAAATGCAATGCATTGAGTTGTATCAGTTTTTAATAAAACTAACCAAACGCAATGCATTGAGTTGTATCAGTTTTTAATAAAACTAACCAAATGCAATGCATTGAGTTGTATCAGTTTTTAATAAAACTAACCAAATGCAATGCATTGAGTTGTATCAGTTTTTAATAAAACTAACCAAATGCAATGCATTGAGTTACATCCGTTTTTAATAAAACTAACCAAATGCAATGCATTGAGTTGTATCAGTTTTTAATAAAACTAACCAAATGCAATGCATTGAGTTGTATCAGTTTTTAATAAAACTAACCAAATGCAATGCATTGAGTTGTATCAGTTTTTAATAAAACTAACCAAATGCAATGCATTGAGTTGTATCAGTTTTTAATAAAACTAACCAAAATGCAATGCATTGAGTTGTATCAGTTTTTAATAAAACTAACCAAATGCAATGCATTGAGTTGTATCAGTTTTTAATAAAACTAACCAAATGCAATGCATTGAGTTGTATCAGTTTTTAATAAAACTAACCAAATGCAATGCATTGAGTTGTATCAGTTTTTAATAAAACTAACCAAATGCAATGCATTGAGTTGTATCAGTTTTTAATAAAACTAACCAAATGCAATGCATTGAGTTGTATCAGTTTTTAATAAAACTAACCAAATGCAATGCATTGAGTTGTATCAGTTTTTAATAAAACTAACCAAATGCAATGCATTGAGTTGTATCAGTTTTTAATAAAACTAACCAAATGCAATGCATTGAGTTGTATCAGTTTTTAATAAAACTAACCAAATGCAATGCATTGAGTTGTATCAGTTTTTAATAAAACTAACCAAATGCAATGCATTGAGTTGTATCAGTTTTTAATAAAACTAACCAAATGCAATGCATTGAGTTGTATCAGTTTTTAATAAACTAACCAAATGCAATGCATTGAGTTGTATCCGTTTTTAATAAAACTAACCAAACGCAATGCATTGAGTTGTATCAGTTTTAATAAAACTAACCAATGCAATGCATTAGTAGTTATCAGTTTTTAATAAAACTAACCAAATGCAATGCATTGAGTTGTATCAGTTTTAATAAAACTAACCAAATGCAATGCATTGAGTTGTATCAGTTTTTAATAAAACTAACCAAATGCAATGCATTGAGTTGTATCAGTTTTTAATAAAACTAACCAAATGCAATGCATTGAGTTGTATCAGTTTTTAATAAAACTAACCAAATGCAATGCATTGAGTTGTATCAGTTTTTAATAAAACTAACCCAAATGCAATGCATTGAGTTGTATCAGTTTTTAATAAAACTAACCAAACGCAATGCATTGAGTTGTATCAGTTTTTAATAAAACTAACCAAATGCAATGCATTGAGTTGTATCAGTTTTTAATAAAACTAACCAAATGCAATGCATTGAGTTGTATCAGTTTTTAATAAAACTAACCAAATGCAATGCACTGAGTTGTATCAGTTTTTAATAAAACTAACCAAATGCAATGCATTGAGTTGTATCAGTTTTTAATAAAACTAACCAAGTGCAATGCACTGAGCTAGTATCCGTTTATAATAAAACTAACCAAATGCAATGCATTGAGTTGTATCAGTTTTTAATAAAACTAACCAAATGCAATGCATTGAGTTACATCCGTTTTTAATAAAACTAACCAAACGCAATGCATTGAGTTGTATCAGTTTTTAATAAAACTAACCAAATGCAATGCACTGAGTTGTATCAGTTTTAATAAAACTAACCAAATGCAATGCATTGAGTTGTATCAGTTTTTAATAAAACTAACCAAATGCAATGCATTGAGTTGTATCAGTTTTTAATAAAACTAACCAAATGCAATGCATTGAGTTGTATCAGTTTTTAATAAAACTAACCAAATGCAATGCATTGAGTTACATCCGTTTTTAATAAAACTAACCAAACGCAATGCATTGAGTTGTATCAGTTTTTAATAAAACTAACCAAATGCAATGCACTGAGTTGTATCAGTTTTTAATAAAACTAACCAAACGCAATGCATTGAGTTGTATCAGTTTTTAATAAAACTAACCAAATGCAATGCATTGAGTTGTATCAGTTTTTAATAAAACTAACCAAATGCAATGCATTGAGTTGTATCAGTTTTTAATAAAACTAACCAAATGCAATGCATTGAGTTACATCCGTTTTTAATAAAACTAACCAAACGCAATGCATTGAGTTGTATCAGTTTTTAATAAAACTAACCAAATGCAATGCACTGAGTTGTATCAGTTTTTAATAAAACTAACCAAATGCAATGCATTGAGTTACATCCGTTTTTAATAAAACTAACCAAATGCAATGCATTGAGTTGTATCAGTTTTTAATAAAACTAACCAAACGCAATGCATTGAGTTGTATCAGTTTTTAATAAAACTAACCAAATGCAATGCATTGAGTTACATCCGTTTTTAATAAAACTAACCAAATGCAATGCACTGAGTTGTATCAGTTTTTAATAAAACTAACCAAATGCAATGCATTGAGTTACATCCGTTTTTAATAAAACTAACCAAATGCAATGCATTGAGTTGTATCAGTTTTTAATAAAACTAACCAAACGCAATGCATTGAGTTGTATCAGTTTTTAATAAAACTAACCAAATGCAATGCATTGAGTTGTATCAGTTTTTAATAAAACTAACCAAATGCAATGCATTGAGTTGTATCAGTTTTTAATAAAACTAACCAAATGCAATGCATTGAGTTGTATCAGTTTTTAATAAAACTAACCAAATGCAATGCATTGAGTTACATCCGTTTTTAATAAAACTAACCAAATGCAATGCACTGAGTTGTATCAGTTTTTAATAAAACTAACCAAATGCAATGCATTGAGTTACATCCGTTTTTAATAAAACTAACCAAATGCAATGCACTGAGTTGTATCAGTTTTTAATAAAACTAACCAAACGCAATGCATTGAGTTGTATCAGTTTTTAATAAAACTAACCAAATGCAATGCATTGAGTTGTATCAGTTTTTAATAAAACTAACCAAACGCAATGCATTGAGTTGTATCAGTTTTTAATAAAACTAACCAAATGCAATGCATTGAGTTGTATCAGTTTTTAATAAAACTAACCAAATGCAATGCATTGAGTTGTATCAGTTTTTAATAAAACTAACCAAATGCAATGCATTGAGTTGTATCAGTTTTTAATAAAACTAACCAAATGCAATGCATTGAGTTACATCCGTTTTTAATAAAACTAACCAAATGCAATGCACTGAGTTGTATCAGTTTTTAATAAAACTAACCAAATGCAATGCATTGAGTTACATCCGTTTTTAATAAAACTAACCAAATGCAATGCATTGAGTTACATCCGTTTTTAATAAAACTAACCAAATGCAATGCACTGAGTTGTATCAGTTTTTAATAAAACTAACCAAACGCAATGCATTGAGTTGTATCAGTTTTTAATAAAACTAACCAAATGCAATGCATTGAGTTGTATCAGTTTTTAATAAAACTAACCAAATGCAATGCATTGAGTTACATCCGTTTTTAATAAAACTAACCAAATGCAATGCACTGAGTTGTATCAGTTTTTAATAAAACTAACCAAATGCAATGCATTGAGTTACATCCGTTTTTAATAAAACTAACCAAATGCAATGCATTGAGTTACATCCGTTTTTAATAAAACTAACCAAATGCAATGCATTGAGTTACATCCGTTTTTAATAAAACTAACCAAATGCAATGCACTGAGTTGTATCAGTTTTTAATAAAACTAACCAAATGCAATGCATTGAGTTACATCCGTTTTTAATAAAACTAACCAAATGCAATGCACTGAGTTATATCAGTTTTTAATAAAACTAACCAAATGCAATGCATTGAGTTGTATCAGTTTTTAATAAAACTAACCAAATGCAATGCACTGAGTTGTATCAGTTTTTAATAAAACTAACCAAATGCAATGCACTGAGTTGTATCAGTTTTTAATAAAACTAACCAAACGCAATGCATTGAGTTGTATCAGTTTTTAATAAAACTAACCAAATGCAATGCACTGAGTTGTATCAGTTTTTAATAAAACTAACCAAATGCAATGCACTGAGTTGTATCAGTTTTTAATAAAACTAACCAAACGCAATGCATTGAGTTGTATCAGTTTTTAATAAAACTAACCAAATGCAATGCATTGAGTTGTATCAGTTTTTAATAAAACTAACCAAATGCAATGCACTGAGTTGTATCAGTTTTTAATAAAACTAACCAAATGCAATGCACTGAGTTGTATCAGTTTTTAATAAAACTAACCAAATGCAATGCACTGAGTTACATCCGTTTTTAATAAAACTAACCAAATGCAATGCACTGAGTTGTATCAGTTTTTAATAAAACTAACCAAACGCAATGCATTGAGTTGTATCAGTTTTTAATAAAACTAACCAAATGCAATGCACTGAGTTGTATCAGTTTTTAATAAAACTAACCAAATGCAATGCACTGAGTTGTATCAGTTTTTAATAAAACTAACCAAACGCAATGCATTGAGTTGTATCAGTTTTTAATAAAACTAACCAAATGCAATGCACTGAGTTGTATCAGTTTTTAATAAAACTAACCAAATGCAATGCACTGAGTTGTATCAGTTTTTAATAAAACTAACCAAATGCAATGCACTGAGTTACATCCGTTTTTAATAAAACTAACCAAATGCAATGCACTGAGTTGTATCAGTTTTTAATAAAACTAACCAAATGCAATGCATTGAGTTACATCCGTTTTTAATAAAACTAACCAAATGCAATGCACTGAGTTATATCAGTTTTTAATAAAACTAACCAAATGCAATGCATTGAGTTGTATCAGTTTTTAATAAAACTAACCAAATGCAATGCACTGAGTTGTATCAGTTTTTAATAAAACTAACCAAATGCAATGCACTGAGTTGTATCAGTTTTTAATAAAACTAACCAAACGCAATGCATTGAGTTACATCCGTTTTTAATAAAACTAACCAAATGCAATGCACTGAGTTATATCAGTTTTTAATAAAACTAACCAAATGCAATGCATTGAGTTGTATCAGTTTTTAATAAAACTAACCAAATGCAATGCACTGAGTTGTATCAGTTTTTAATAAAACTAACCAAATGCAATGCACTGAGTTGTATCAGTTTTTAATAAAACTAACCAAACGCAATGCATTGTGTTGTATCAGTTTTTAATAAAACTAACCAAATGCAATGCATTGAGTTGTATCAGTTTTTAATAAAACTAACCAAATGCAATGCATTGAGTTGTATCAGTTTTTAATAAAACTAACCAAATGCAATGCACTGAGTTGTATCAGTTTTTAATAAAACTAACCAAATGCAATGCACTGAGTTGTATCAGTTTTTAATAAAACTAACCAAATGCAATGCATTGAGTTGTATCAGTTTTTAATAAAACTAACCAAATGCAATGCACTGAGTTGTATCAGTTTTTAATAAAACTAACCAAATGCAATGCACTGAGTTACATCCGTTTTTAATAAAACTAACCAAATGCAATGCACTGAGTTGTATCAGTTTTTAATAAAACTAACCAAATGCAATGCACTGAGTTGCATCAGTTTTTAATAAAACTAACCAAATGCAATGCATTGAGTTGTATCAGTTTTTAATAAAACTAACCAAATGCAATGCATTGAGTTGTATCAGTTTTTAATAAAACTAACCAAATGCAATGCACTGAGTTGTATCAGTTTTTAATAAAACTAACCAAATGCAATGCACTGAGTTACATCCGTTTTTAATAAAACTAACCAAATGCAATGCACTGAGTTACATCCGTTTTTAATAAAACTAACCAAATGCAATGCATTGAGTTGTATCAGTTTTTAATAAAACTAACCAAATGCAATGCACTGAGTTGTATCAGTTTTTAATAAAACTAACCAAATGCAATGCACTGAGTTACATCCGTTTTTAATAAAACTAACCAAATGCAATGCACTGAGTTGTATCAGTTTTTAATAAAACTAACCAAATGCAATGCATTGAGTTGTATCAGTTTTTAATAAAACTAACCAAATGCAATGCACTGAGTTGTATCAGTTTTTAGTAAAACTAACCAAATGCAATGCATTGAGTTGTATCAGTTTTTAATAAAACTAACCAAATGCAATGCACTGAGTTGTATCAGTTTTTAATAAAACTAGCCAAATGCAATGCACTGAGTTACATCCATTTTTAATAAAACTAACCAAATGCAATGCACTGAGTTGTATCAGTTTTTAATAAAACTAACCAAATGCAATGCATTGAGTTACATCCGTTTTTAATAAAACTAACCAAATGCAATGCACTGAGTTGTATCAGTTTTTAATAAAACTAACCAAACGCAATGCATTGAGTTGTATCAGTTTTTAATAAAACTAACCAAATGCAATGCATTGAGTTGTATCAGTTTTTAATAAAACTAACCAAATGCAATGCACTGAGTTGTATCAGTTTTTAATAAAACTAACCAAATGCAATGCACTGAGTTACATCCGTTTTTAATAAAACTAACCAAATGCAATGCACTGAGTTACATCCGTTTTTAATAAAACTAACCAAATGCAATGCACTGAGTTGTATCAGTTTTTAATAAAACTAACTAAATGCAATGCACTGAGTTGTATCAGTTTTTAATAAAACTAACCAAATGCAATGCACTGAGTTACATCCGTTTTTAATAAAACTAACCAAATGCAATGCACTGAGTTACATCCGTTTTTAATAAAACTAACCAAATGCAATGCACTGAGTTGTATCAGTTTTTAATAAAACTAACCAAATGCAATGCATTGAGTTACATCCGTTTTTAATAAAACTAACCAAATGCAATGCATTGAGTTGTATCAGTTTTTAATAAAACTAACGAAATGCAATGCACTGAGTTGTATCAGTTTTTAATAAAACTAACCAAATGCAATGCACTGAGTTACATCCGTTTTAAATAAAACTAACCAAATGCAATGCACTGAGTTGTATCAGTTTTTAATAAAACTAACCAAATGCAATGCACTGAGTTACATCCGTTTTTAATAAAACTAACCAAATGCAAGGCACTGAGTTGTATCAGTTTTTAATAAAACTAACCAAATGCAATGCACTGAGTTACATCCGTTTTTAATAAAACTAACCAAATGCAATGCACTGAGTTGTATCAGTTTTTAATAAAACTAACCAAATGCAATGCACTGAGTTACATCCGTTGTTAATAAAACTAACCAAATGCAATGCACTGAGTTGTATCAGTTTTTAATAAAACTAACCAAATGCAATGCACTGAGTTACATCCGTTTTTAATAAAAATAACCAAATGCAATGCACTGAGTTGTATCAGTTTTTAATAAAACTTACCAAATGCAATGCACTGAGTTATATCCGTTTATAATAAAACTAACCAAATGCAATGCACTGAGTTGTATCAGTTTTTAATAAAACTAACCAAATGCAATGCACTGAGTTATATCCGTTTTTAATAAAACTAACCAAATGCAATGCACTGAGTTGTATCAGTTTTTAATAAAACTAACCAAATGCAATGCACTGAGTTGTATCAGTTTTTAATAAAACTAACCAAATGCAATGCACTGAGTTATATCCGTTTTTAATAAAACTAACCAAATGCAACGCACTGAGTTATATCCGTTTTTAATAAAACTAACCAAATGCAATGCACTGAGTTATATCCGTTTTTAATAAAACTAACCAAATGCAATGCACTGAGTTACATCCGTTGTTAATAAAACTAACCAAATGCAATGCACTGAGTTGTATCAGTTTTTAATAAAACTTACCAAATGCAATGCACTGAGTTACATCCGTTTTTAATAAAACTAACCCAATGCAATGCACTCAGTTGTATCAGTTTTTAATAAAACTTACCAAATGCAATGCACTGAGTTATATCCGTTTATAATAAAACCAACCAAATGCAATGCACTGAGTTGTATCAGTTTTTAATAAAACTTACCAAATGCAATGCACTGAGTTATATCCGTTTTTAATAAAACTAACCAAATGCAATGCACTGAGTTGTATCAGTTTTTAATAAAACTTACCAAATGCAATGCACTGAGTTACATCCGTTTATAATAAAACTAACCAAATGCAATGCACTGAGTTTCATCCGTTTTTAATAAAACTAACCAAATGCAATGCACTGAGTTATATCCGTTTATAATAAAACTAACCAAATGCAATGCACTGAAGTGTATCAGTTTTTAATAAAACTTACCAAATGCAATGCACTGAGTTATATCCGTTTTTAATAAAACTAACCAAATGCAATGCACTGAGTTGTATCAGTTTTTAATAAAACTAACCAAATGCAATGCACTGAGTTATATCCGTTTATAATAAAACTAACCAAATGCAATGCACTGAGTTGTATCAGTTTTTAATAAAACTTACCAAATGCAATGCACTGAGTTGTATCAGTTTTTAGTAAAACTAACCAAATGCAATGCACTGAGTTACATCCGTTTTTAATAAAACTAACCAAATGCAATGCACTGAGTTGTATCAGTTTTTAATAAAACTTACCAAATGCAATGCACTGAGTTGTATCAGTTTTTAATAAAACTAACCAAATGCAATGCACTGAGTTGTATCAGTTTTTAATAAAACTAACCAAATGCAATGCACTGAGTTACATCCGTTTTTAATAAAACTAACCAAATGCAATGCACTGAGTTGTATCAGTTTTTAATAAAACTAACCAAATGCAATGCATTGAGTTACATCCGTTTTTAATAAAACTAACCAAATGCAATGCACTGAGTTGTATCAGTTTTTAATAAAACTAACCAAATGCAATGCACTGAGTTACATCCGTTTTTAATAAAACTAACCAAATGCAATGCACTGAGTTGTATCAGTTTTTAATAAAACTAACCAAATGCAATGCACTGAGTTACATCCGTTGTTAATAAAACTAACCAAATGCAATGCACTGAGTTGTATCAGTTTTTAATAAAACTTACCAAATGCAATGCACTGAGTTACATCCGTTGTTAATAAAACTAACCAAATGCAATGCACTGAGTTATATCCGTTTTTAATAAAACTAACCAAATGCAATGCACTGAGTTGTATCAGTTTTTAATAAAACTAACCAAATGCAATGCACTGAGTTGTATCAGTTTTTAATAAAACTTACCAAATGCAATGCACTGAGTTACATCCGTTTTTAATAAAACTAACCAAATGCAATGCACTGAGTTGTATCAGTTTTTAATAAAACTAACCAAATGCAATGCATTGAGTTACATCCGTTTTTAATAAAACTAACCAAATGCAATGCACTGAGTTGTATCAGTTTTTAATAAAACTAACCAAATGCAATGCACTGAGTTACATCCGTTTTTAATAAAACTAACCAAATGCAATGCACTGAGTTGTATCAGTTTTTAATAAAACTAGCCAAATGCAATGCACTGAGTTACATCCGTTGTTAATAAAACTAACCAAATGCAATGCACTGAGTTGTATCAGTTTTTAATAAAACTTACCAAATGCAATGCTCTGAGTTACATCCGTTTTTAATAAAACTAACCAAATGCAATGCACTGAGTTGTATCAGTTTTTAATAAAACTTACCAAATGCAATGCTCTGAGTTACATCCGTTTTTAATAAAACTTACCAAATGCAATGCACTGAGTTACATCCGTTTTTAATAAAACTAACCAAATGCAATGCACTGAGTTGTATCAGTTTTTAATAAAACTAACCAAATGCAATGCATTGAGTTACATCCGTTTTTAATAAAACTAACCAAATGCAATGCACTGAGTTGTATCAGTTTTTAATAAAACTAACCAAATGCAATGCACTGAGTTACATCCGTTTTTAATAAAACTAACCAAACGCAATGCACTGAGTTGTATCAGTTTTTAATAAAACTAACCAAATGCAATGCACTGAGTTACATCCGTTGTTAATAAAACTAACCAAATGCAATGCACTGAGTTGTATCAGTTTTTAATAAAACTAACCAAATGCAATGCACTGAGTTACATCCGTTTTTAATAAAACTAACCAAACGCAATGCACTGAGTTGTATCAGTTTTTAATAAAACTAACCAAATGCAATGCACTGAGTTACATCCGTTTTTAATAAAACTTACCAAATGCAATGCACTGAGTTACATCCGTTTTTAATAAAACTAACCAAATGCAATGCACTGAGTTGTATCAGTTTTTAATAAAACTAACCAAATGCAATGCATTGAGTTACATCCGTTTTTAATAAAACTAACCAAATGCAATGCACTGAGTTACATCCGTTTTTAATAAAACTAACCAAATGCAATGCACTGAGTTGTATCAGTTTTTAATAAAACTAACCAAATGCAATGCATTGAGTTACATCCGTTTTTAATAAAACTAACCAAATGCAATGCACTGAGTTACATCCGTTTTTAATAAAACTTACCAAATGCAATGCACTGAGTTACATCCGTTTTTAATAAAACTAACCAAATGCAATGCACTGAGTTGTATCAGTTTTTAATAAAACTAACCAAATGCAATGCATTGAGTTACATCCGTTTTTAATAAAACTAACCAAATGCAATGCACTGAGTTACATCCGTTTTTAATAAAACTAACCAAATGCAATGCACTGAGTTGTATCAGTTTTTAATAAAACTAACCAAATGCAATGCATTGAGTTACATCCGTTTTTAATAAAACTAACCAAATGCAATGCACTGAGTTACATCCGTTTTTAATAAAACTTACCAAATGCAATGCACTGAGTTACATCCGTTTTTAATAAAACTAACCAAACGCAATGCACTGAGTTGTATCAGTTTTTAATAAAACTAACCAAATGCAATGCACTGAGTTACATCCGTTTTTAATAAAACTTACCAAATGCAATGCACTGAGTTACATCCGTTTTTAATAAAACTAACCAAATGCAATGCACTGAGTTGTATCAGTTTTTAATAAAACTAACCAAATGCAATGCACTGAGTTGTATCAGTTTTTAATAAAACTAACCAAATGCAATGCATTGAGTTACATCCGTTTTTAATAAAACTAACCAAATGCAATGCACTGAGTTGTATCAGTTTTTAATAAAACTAACCAAATGCAATGCACTGAGTTACATCCGTTTTTAATAAAACTAACCAAATGCAATGCACTGAGTTGTATCAGTTTTTAATAAAACTAACCAAATGCAATGCACTGAGTTACATCCGTTTTTAATAAAACTAACCAAATGCAATGCACTGAGTTGTATCAGTTTTTAATAAAACTAACCAAATGCAATGCACTGAGTTACATCCGTTGTTAATAAAACTAACCAAATGCAATGCACTGAGTTATATCCGTTTTTAATAAAACTAACCAAATGCAATGCACTGAGTTGTATCAGTTTTTAATAAAACTAACCAAATGCAATGCACTGAGTTGTATCAGTTTTTAATAAAACTTACCAAATGCAATGCACTGAGTTACATCCGTTTTTAATAAAACTAACCAAATGCAATGCACTGAGTTGTATCAGTTTTTAATAAAACTAACCAAATGCAATGCATTGAGTTACATCCGTTTTTAATAAAACTAACCAAATGCAATGCACTGAGTTGTATCAGTTTTTAATAAAACTAACCAAATGCAATGCACTGAGTTACATCCGTTTTTAATAAAACTAACCAAATGCAATGCACTGAGTTGTATCAGTTTTTAATAAAACTAACCAAATGCAATGCACTGAGTTACATCCGTTGTTAATAAAACTAACCAAATGCAATGCACTGACATGTATCAGTTTTTAATAAAACTTACCAAATGCAATGCTCTGAGTTACATCCGTTTTTAATAAAACTAACCAAATGCAATGCACTGAGTTGTATCAGTTTTTAATAAAACTTACCAAATGCAATGCTCTGAGTTACATCCGTTTTTAATAAAACTTACCAAATGCAATGCACTGAGTTACATCCGTTTTTAATAAAACTAACCAAATGCAATGCACTGAGTTGTATCAGTTTTTAATAAAACTAACCAAATGCAATGCATTGAGTTACATCCGTTTTTAATAAAACTAACCAAATGCAATGCACTGAGTTGTATCAGTTTTTAATAAAACTAACCAAATGCAATGCACTGAGTTACATCCGTTTTTAATAAAACTAACCAAACGCAATGCACTGAGTTGTATCAGTTTTTAATAAAACTAACCAAATGCAATGCACTGAGTTACATCCGTTTTTAATAAAACTTACCAAATGCAATGCACTGAGTTACATCCGTTTTTAATAAAACTAACCAAATGCAATGCACTGAGTTGTATCAGTTTTTAATAAAACTAACCAAATGCAATGCATTGAGTTACATCCGTTTTTAATAAAACTAACCAAATGCAATGCACTGAGTTACATCCGTTTTTAATAAAACTAACCAAATGCAATGCACTGAGTTGTATCAGTTTTTAATAAAACTAACCAAATGCAATGCATTGAGTTACATCCGTTTTTAATAAAACTAACCAAATGCAATGCACTGAGTTACATCCGTTTTTAATAAAACTTACCAAATGCAATGCACTGAGTTACATCCGTTTTTAATAAAACTAACCAAATGCAATGCACTGAGTTGTATCAGTTTTTAATAAAACTAACCAAATGCAATGCATTGAGTTACATCCGTTTTTAATAAAACTAACCAAATGCAATGCACTGAGTTACATCCGTTTTTAATAAAACTAACCAAATGCAATGCACTGAGTTGTATCAGTTTTTAATAAAACTAACCAAATGCAATGCATTGAGTTACATCCGTTTTTAATAAAACTAACCAAATGCAATGCACTGAGTTACATCCGTTTTTAATAAAACTTACCAAATGCAATGCACTGAGTTACATCCGTTTTTAATAAAACTAACCAAACGCAATGCACTGAGTTGTATCAGTTTTTAATAAAACTAACCAAATGCAATGCACTGAGTTACATCCGTTTTTAATAAAACTTACCAAATGCAATGCACTGAGTTACATCCGTTTTTAATAAAACTAACCAAATGCAATGCACTGAGTTGTATCAGTTTTTAATAAAACTAACCAAATGCAATGCATTGAGTTACATCCGTTTTTAATAAAACTAACCAAATGCAATGCACTGAGTTACATCCGTTTTTAATAAAACTAACCAAATGCAATGCACTGAGTTGTATCAGTTTTTAATAAAACTAACCAAATGCAATGCATTGAGTTACATCCGTTTTTAATAAAACTAACCAAATGCAATGCACTGAGTTACATCCGTTTTTAATAAAACTTACCAAATGCAATGCACTGAGTTACATCCGTTTTTAATAAAACTAACCAAATGCAATGCACTGAGTTACATCCGTTTTTAATAAAACTAACCAAATGCAATGCACTGAGTTACATCCGTTTTTAATAAAACTAACCAAATGCAATGCACTGAGTTACATCCGTTTTTAATAAAACTAACCAAATGCAATGCACTGAGTTGTATCAGTTTTTAATAAAACTAACCAAATGCAATGCATTGAGTTACATCCGTTTTTAATAAAACTAACCAAATGCAATGCACTGAGTTACATCCGTTGTTAATAAAACTAACCAAATGCAATGCACTGAGTTGTATCAGTTTTTAATAAAACTAACCAAATGCAATGCACTGAGTTACATCCGTTTTTAATAAAACTAACCAAACGCAATGCACTGAGTTGTATCAGTTTTTAATAAAACTAACCAAATGCAATGCACTGAGTTACATCCGTTTTTAATAAAACTTACCAAATGCAATGCACTGAGTTACATCCGTTTTTAATAAAACTAACCAAATGCAATGCACTGAGTTGTATCAGTTTTTAATAAAACTAACCAAATGCAATGCATTGAGTTACATCCGTTTTTAATAAAACTAACCAAATGCAATGCACTGAGTTGTATCAGTTTTTAATAAAACTAACCAAATGCAATGCACTGAGTTGTATCAGTTTTTAATAAAACTAACCAAATGCAATGCATTGAGTTACATCCGTTTTTAATAAAACTAACCAAATGCAATGCACTGAGTTGTATCAGTTTTTAATAAAACTTACCAAATGCAATGCTCTGAGTTACATCCGTTTTTAATAAAACTTACCAAATGCAATGCTCTGAGTTACATCCGTTTTTAATAAAACTTACCAAATGCAATGCACTGAGTTACATCCGTTTTTAATAAAACTAACCAAATGCAATGCACTGAGTTGTATCAGTTTTTAATAAAACTAACCAAATGCAATGCACTGAGTTACATCCGTTTTTAATAAAACTAACCAAACGCAATGCACTGAGTTGTATCAGTTTTTAATAAAACTAACCAAATGCAATGTACTGAGTTACATCCGTTTTTAATAAAACTTACCAAATGCAATGCACTGAGTTACATCCGTTTTTAATAAAACTAACCAAATGCAATGCACTGAGTTGTATCAGTTTTTAATAAAACTAACCAAATGCAATGCATTGAGTTACATCCGTTTTTAATAAAACTAACCAAATGCAATGCACTGAGTTGTATCAGTTTTTAATAAAACTTACCAAATGCAATGCTCTGAGTTACATCCGTTTTTAATAAAACTTACCAAATGCAATGCACTGAGTTACATCCGTTTTTAATAAAACTAACCAAATGCAATGCACTGAGTTGTATCAGTTTTTAATAAAACTAACCAAATGCAATGCACTGAGTTACATCCGTTTTTAATAAAACTAACCAAACGCAATGCACTGAGTTGTATCAGTTTTTAATAAAACTAACCAAATGCAATGCACTGAGTTACATCCGTTTTTAATAAAACTTACCAAATGCAATGCACTGAGTTACATCCGTTTTTAATAAAACTAACCAAATGCAATGCACTGAGTTGTATCAGTTTTTAATAAAACTAACCAAATGCAATGCATTGAGTTACATCCGTTTTTAATAAAACTAACCAAATGCAATGCACTGAGTTGTATCAGTTTTTAATAAAACTTACCAAATGCAATGCTCTGAGTTACATCCGTTTTTAATAAAACTTACCAAATGCAATGCACTGAGTTACATCCGTTTTTAATAAAACTAACCAAATGCAATGCACTGAGTTGTATCAGTTTTTAATAAAACTAACCAAATGCAATGCACTGAGTTACATCCGTTTTTAATAAAACTAACCAAACGCAATGCACTGAGTTGTATCAGTTTTTAATAAAACTAACCAAATGCAATGCACTGAGTTACATCCGTTTTTAATAAAACTTACCAAATGCAATGCACTGAGTTACATCCGTTTTTAATAAAACTAACCAAATGCAATGCACTGAGTTGTATCAGTTTTTAATAAAACTAACCAAATGCAATGCATTGAGTTACATCCGTTTTTAATAAAACTAACCAAATGCAATGCACTGAGTTGTATCAGTTTTTAATAAAACTAACCAAATGCAATGCACTGAGTTACATCCGTTTTTAATAAAACTAACCAAATGCAATGCACTGAGTTGTATCAGTTTTTAATAAAACTAACCAAATGCAATGCACTGAGTTACATCCGTTGTTAATAAAACTAACCAAATGCAATGCACTGAGTTATATCCGTTTTTAATAAAACTAACCAAATGCAATGCACTGAGTTGTATCAGTTTTTAATAAAACTAACCAAATGCAATGCACTGAGTTGTATCAGTTTTTAATAAAACTTACCAAATGCAATGCACTGAGTTACATCCGTTTTTAATAAAACTAACCAAATGCAATGCACTGAGTTGTATCAGTTTTTAATAAAACTAACCAAATGCAATGCACTGAGTTACATCCGTTGTTAATAAAACTAACCAAATGCAATGCACTGAGTTGTATCAGTTTTTAATAAAACTAACCAAATGCAATGCATTGAGTTACATCCGTTTTTAATAAAACTAACCAAATGCAATGCACTGAGTTACATCCGTTGTTAATAAAACTAACCAAATGCAATGCACTGAGTTATATCCGTTTTTAATAAAACTAACCAAATGCAATGCACTGAGTTGTATCAGTTTTTAATAAAACTAACCAAATGCAATGCACTGAGTTGTATCAGTTTTTAATAAAACTTACCAAATGCAATGCACTGAGTTACATCCGTTTTTAATAAAACTAACCAAATGCAATGCACTGAGTTGTATCAGTTTTTAATAAAACTAACCAAATGCAATGCACTGAGTTACATCCGTTGTTAATAAAACTAACCAAATGCAATGCACTGAGTTATATCCGTTTTTAATAAAACTAACCAAATGCAATGCACTGAGTTGTATCAGTTTTTAATAAAACTAACCAAATGCAATGCACTGAGTTGTATCAGTTTTTAATAAAACTTACCAAATGCAATGCACTGAGTTACATCCGTTTTTAATAAAACTAACCAAATGCAATGCACTGAGTTGTATCAGTTTTTAATAAAACTAACCAAATGCAATGCACTGAGTTACATCCGTTGTTAATAAAACTAACCAAATGCAATGCACTGAGTTGTATCAGTTTTTAATAAAACTAACCAAATGCAATGCATTGAGTTACATCCGTTTTTAATAAAACTAACCAAATGCAATGCAATGAGTTGTATCAGTTTTTAATAAAACTAACCAAATGCAATGCACTGAGTTACATCCGTTGTTAATAAAACTAACCAAATGCAATGCACTGAGTTATATCCGTTTTTAATAAAACTAACCAAATGCAATGCACTGAGTTACATCCGTTTTTAATAAAACTAACCAAATGCAATGCACTGAGTTGTATCAGTTTTTAATAAAACTAACCAAATGCAATGCACTGAGTTACATCCGTTGTTAATAAAACTAAACAAATGCAATGCACTGAGTTATATCCGTTTTTAATAAAACTAACCAAATGCAATGCACTGAGTTGTATCAGTTTTTAATAAAACTAACCAAATGCAATGCACTGAGTTGTATCAGTTTTTAATAAAACTTACCAAATGCAATGCACTGAGTTACATCCGTTTTTAATAAAACTAACCAAATGCAATGCACTGAGTTGTATCAGTTTTTAATAAAACTAACCAAATGCAATGCACTGAGTTACATCCGTTGTTAATAAAACTAACCAAATGCAATGCACTGAGTTGTATCAGTTTTTAATAAAACTAACCAAATGCAATGCATTGAGTTACATCCGTTTTTAATAAAACTAACCAAATGCAATGCACTGAGTTGTATCAGTTTTTAATAAAACTAACCAAATGCAATGCACTGAGTTACATCCGTTGTTAATAAAACTAACCAAATGCAATGCACTGAGTTATATCCGTTTTTAATAAAACTAACCAAATGCAATGCACTGAGTTGTATCAGTTTTTAATAAAACTAACCAAATGCAATGCACTGAGTTGTATCAGTTTTTAATAAAACTTACCAAATGCAATGCACTGAGTTACATCCGTTTTTAATAAAACTAACCAAATGCAATGCACTGAGTTGTATCAGTTTTTAATAAAACTAACCAAATGCAATGCACTGAGTTACATCCGTTGTTAATAAAACTAACCAAATGCAATGCACTGAGTTGTATCAGTTTTTAATAAAACTAACCAAATGCAATGCATTGAGTTACATCCGTTTTTAATAAAACTAACCAAATGCAATGCACTGAGTTGTATCAGTTTTTAATAAAACTAACCAAATGCAATGCACTGAGTTACATCCGTTGTTAATAAAACTAACCAAATGCAATGCACTGAGTTATATCCGTTTTTAATAAAACTAACCAAATGCAATGCACTGAGTTGTATCAGTTTTTAATAAAACTAACCAAATGCAATGCACTGAGTTGTATCAGTTTTTAATAAAACTTACCAAATGCAATGCACTGAGTTACATCCGTTTTTAATAAAACTAACCAAATGCAATGCACTGAGTTGTATCAGTTTTTAATAAAACTAACCAAATGCAATGCATTGAGTTACATCCGTTTTTAATAAAACTAACCAAATGCAATGCACTGAGTTGTATCAGTTTTTAATAAAACTAACCAAATGCAATGCACTGAGTTACATCCGTTTTTAATAAAACTAACCAAATGCAATGCACTGAGTTGTATCAGTTTTTAATAAAACTAACCAAATGCAATGCACTGAGTTACATCCGTTGTTAATAAAACTAACCAAATGCAATGCACTGAGTTGTATCAGTTTTTAATAAAACTTACCAAATGCAATGCTCTGAGTTACATCCGTTTTTAATAAAACTAACCAAATGCAATGCACTGAGTTGTATCAGTTTTTAATAAAACTAACCAAATGCAATGCACTGAGTTACATCCGTTGTTAATAAAACTAACCAAATGCAATGCACTGAGTTGTATCAGTTTTTAATAAAACTTACCAAGTGCAATGCTCTGAGTTACATCCGTTTTTAATAAAACTTACCAAATGCAATGCACTGAGTTACATCCGTTTTTAATAAAACTAACCAAATGCAATGCACTGAGTTGTATCAGTTTTTAATAAAACAAACCAAATGCAATGCATTGAGTTACATCCGTTTTTAATAAAACTAACCAAATGCAATGCACTGAGTTGTATCAGTTTTTAATAAAACTAACCAAATGCAATGCACTGAGTTACATCCGTTTTTAATAAAACTAACCAAATGCAATGCACTGAGTTGTATCAGTTTTTAATAAAACTAACCAAATGCAATGCACTGAGTTACATCCGTTGTTAATAAAACTAACCAAATGCAATGCACTGAGTTATATCCGTTTTTAATAAAACTAACCAAATGCAATGCACTGAGTTGTATCAGTTTTTAATAAAACTAACCAAATGCAATGCACTGAGTTGTATCAGTTTTTAATAAAACTTACCAAATGCAATGCACTGAGTTACATCCGTTTTTAATAAAACTAACCAAATGCAATGCACTGAGTTGTATCAGTTTTTAATAAAACTAACCAAATGCAATGCATTGAGTTACATCCGTTTTTAATAAAACTAACCAAATGCAATGCACTGAGTTGTATCAGTTTTTAATAAAACTAACCAAATGCAATGCACTGAGTTACATCCGTTTTTAATAAAACTAACCAAATGCAATGCACTGAGTTGTATCAGTTTTTAATAAAACTAACCAAATGCAATGCACTGAGTTACATCCGTTGTTAATAAAACTAACCAAATGCAATGCACTGAGTTGTATCAGTTTTTAATAAAACTTACCAAATGCAATGCTGTTACATCCGTTTTTAATAAAACTAACCAAATGCAATGCACTGAGTTGTATCAGTTTTTAATAAAACTTACCAAATGCAATGCACTGAGTTATATCCGTTTTTAATAAAACTAACCAAATGCAATGCACTGAGTTACATCCGTTTTTAATAAAACTAACCAAATGCAATGCACTGAGTTGTATCAGTTTTTAATAAAACTTACCAAATGCAATGCTCTGAGTTACATCCGTTTTTAATAAAACATACCAAATGCAATGCACTGAGTTATATCCGTTTTTAATAAAACTAACCAAATGCAATGCACTGAGTTGTATCAGTTTTTAATAAAACTAACCAAATGCAATGCACTGAGTTGTATCAGTTTTTAATAAAACTTACCAAATGCAATGCACTGAGTTGTATCAGTTTTTAATAAAACTTACCAAATGCAATGCACTGAGTTGTATCAGTTTTTAATAAAACTTACCAAATGCAATGCTCTGAGTTACATCCGTTTTTAATAAAACATACCAAATGCAATGCACTGAGTTATATCCGTTTTTAATAAAACTAACCAAATGCAATGCACTGAGTTACATCCGTTTTTAATAAAACTAACCAAATGCAATGCACTGAGTTGTATCAGTTTTTAATAAAACTTACCAAATGCAATGCTCTGAGTTACATCCGTTTTTAATAAAACATACCAAATGCAATGCACTGAGTTATATCCGTTTTTAATAAAACTAACCAAATGCAATGCACTGAGTTGTATCAGTTTTTAATAAAACTAACCAAATGCAATGCACTGAGTTGTATCAGTTTTTAATAAAACTAACCAAATGCAATGCATTGAGTTACATCCGTTTTTAATAAAACTAACCAAATGCAATGCACTGAGTTGTATCAGTTTTTAATAAAACTAACCAAATGCAATGCACTGAGTTACATCCGTTTTTAATAAAACTAACCAAATGCAATGCACTGAGTTGTATCAGTTTTTAATAAAACTTACCAAATGCAATGCTCTGAGTTACATCCGTTTTTAATAAAACATACCAAATGCAATGCACTGAGTTATATCCGTTTTTAATAAAACTAACCAAATGCAATGCACTGAGTTGTATCAGTTTTTAATAAAAGTAACCAAATGCAATGCACTGAGTTGTATCAGTTTTTAATAAAACTTACCAAATGCAATGCACTGAGTTGTATCAGTTTTTAATAAAACTTACCAAATGCAATGCACTGAGTTGTATCAGTTTTTAATAAAACTTACCAAATGCAATGCTCTGAGTTACATCCGTTTTTAATAAAACATACCAAATGCAATGCACTGAGTTATATCCGTTTTTAATAAAACTAACCAAATGCAATGCACTGAGTTACATCCGTTTTTAATAAAACTAACCAAATGCAATGCACTGAGTTGTATCAGTTTTTAATAAAACTTACCAAATGCAATGCTCTGAGTTACATCCGTTTTTAATAAAACATACCAAATGCAATGCACTGAGTTATATCCGTTTTTAATAAAACTAACCAAATGCAATGCACTGAGTTGTATCAGTTTTTAATAAAACTAACCAAATGCAATGCACTGAGTTGTATCAGTTTTTAATAAAACTAACCAAATGCAATGCATTGAGTTACATCCGTTTTTAATAAAACTAACCAAATGCAATGCACTGAGTTGTATCAGTTTTTAATAAAACTAACCAAATGCAATGCACTGAGTTACATCCGTTTTTAATAAAACTAACCAAATGCAATGCACTGAGTTGTATCAGTTTTTAATAAAACTTACCAAATGCAATGCTCTGAGTTACATCCGTTTTTAATAAAACATACCAAATGCAATGCACTGAGTTATATCCGTTTTTAATAAAACTAACCAAATGCAATGCACTGAGTTGTATCAGTTTTTAATAAAACTAACCAAATGCAATGCACTGAGTTGTATCAGTTTTTAATAAAACTTACCAAATGCAATGCACTGAGTTGTATCAGTTTTTAATAAAACTTACCAAATGCAATGCACTGAGTTGTATCAGTTTTTAATAAAACTTACCAAATGCAATGCTCTGAGTTACATCCGTTTTTAATAAAACATACCAAATGCAATGCACTGAGTTATATCCGTTTTTAATAAAACTAACCAAATGCAATGCACTGAGTTACATCCGTTTTTAATAAAACTAACCAAATGCAATG
This sequence comes from Ceratitis rosa, assembly GCA_037013455.1. NCBI lineage: Eukaryota > Metazoa > Arthropoda > Insecta > Diptera > Tephritidae > Ceratitis > Ceratitis rosa. Next base: position 131,998 of record JAWMAG010000203.1, on the reverse strand, counting down.
CACTGAGTTGTATCAGTTTTTAATAAAACTTACCAAATGCAATGCTCTGAGTTACATCCGTTTTTAATAAAACATACCAAATGCAATGCACTGAGTTATATCCGTTTTTAATAAAACTAACCAAATGCAATGCACTGAGTTGTATCAGTTTTTAATAAAACTAACCAAATGCAATGCACTGAGTTGTATCAGTTTTTAATAAAACTAACCAAATGCAATGCATTGAGTTACATCCGTTTTTAATAAAACTAACCAAATGCAATGCACTGAGTTGTATCAGTTTTTAATAAAACTAACCAAATGCAATGCACTGAGTTGTATCAGTTTTTAATAAAACTAACCAAATTCAATGCACTGAGTTACATCCGTTTTTAATAAAACTAACCAAATGCAATGCACTGAGTTGTATCAGTTTTTAATAAAACTAACCAAATGCAATGCACTGAGTTGTATCAGTTTTTAATAAAACTTACCAAATGCAATGCTCTGAGTTACATCCGTTTTTAATAAAACTAACCAAATGCAATGCACTGAGTTGTATCAGTTTTTAATAAAACTTACCAAATGCAATGCACTGAGTTATATCCGTTTATAATAAAACTAACCAAATGCAATGCACTGAGTTGTATCAGTTTTTAATAAAACTTACCAAATGCAATGCACTGAGTTATATCCGTTTTTAATAAAACTAACCAAATGCAATGCACTGAGTTGTATCAGTTTTTAATAAAACTTACCAAATGCAATGCACTGAGTTACATCCGTTTTTAATAAAACTAACCAAATGCAATGCACTGAGTTGTATCAGTTTTTAATAAAACTTACCAAATGCAATGCACTGAGTTATATCCGTTTTTAATAAAACTAACCAAATGCAATGCACTGAGTTGTATCAGTTTTTAATAAAACTTACCAAATGCAATGCACTGAGTTACATCCGTTTTTAATAAAACTAACCAAATGCAATGCACTGAGTTGTATCAGTTTTTAATAAAACTTACAAATGCAATGCACTGAGTTATATCCGTTTATAATAAAACTAACCAAATGCAATGCACTGAGTTTCATCCGTTTTTAATAAAACTAACCAAATGCAATGCACTGAGTTATATCCGTTTATAATAAAACTAACCAAATACAATGCACTGAGTTGTATCAGTTTTTAATAAAACTTACCAAATGCAATGCACTGAGTTATATCCGTTTTTAATAAAACTAACCAAATGCAATGCACTGAGTTGTATCAGTTTTTAATAAAACTAACCAAATGCAATGCACTGAGTTGTATCAGTTTTTAATAAAACTAACCAAATGCAATGCACTGAGTTACATCCGTTTTTAATAAAACTAACCAAATGCAATGCACTGAGTTGTATCAGTTTTTAATAAAACTTACCAAATGCAATGCACTGAGTTATATCCGTTTATAATAAAACTAACCAAATGCAATGCACTGAGTTGTATCAGTTTTTAATAAAACTTACCAAATGCAATGCACTGAGTTATATCCGTTTATAATAAAACTAACCAAATGCAATGCACTGAGTTGTATCAGTTTTTAATAAAACTAACCAAATGCAATGCACTGAGTTACATCCGTTTTTAATAAAACTAACCAAATGCAATGCACTGAGTTGTATCAGTTTTTAGTAAAACTAACCAAATGCAATGCACTGAGTTACATCCGTTTTTAATAAAACTAACCAAATGCAATGCACTGAGTTGTATCAGTTTTTAATAAAACTTACCAAATGCAATGCACTGAGTTGTATCAGTTTTTAATAAAACTAACCAAATGCAATGCACTGAGTTGTATCAGTTTTTAATAAAACTAACCAAATGCAATGCACTGAGTTACATCCGTTTTTAATAAAACTAACCAAATGCAATGCATTGAGTTGTATCAGTTTTTAATAAAACTTACCAAATGCACTGCACTGAGTTATATCCGTTTATAATAAAACTAACCAAATGCAATGCACTGAGTTGTATCAGTTTTTAATAAAACTAACCAAATGCAATGCACTGAGTTATATCCGTTTTTAATAAAACTAACCAAATGCAATGCACTGAGTTGTATCAGTTTTTAATAAAACTAACCAAATGCAATGCACTGAGTTGTATCAGTTTTTAATAAAACTAACCAAATGCAATGCACTGAGTTACATCCGTTTTTAATAAAACTAACCAAATGCAATGCACTGAGTTGTATCAGTTTTTAATAAAACTAACCAAATGCAATGCACTGAGTTGTATCAGTTTTTAATAAAACTAACCAAATGCAATGCACTGAGTTACATCCGTTTTTAATAAAACTAACCAAATGCAATGCACTGAGTTGTATCAGTTTTTAATAAAACTAACCAAATGAAATGCACTGAGTTGTATCAGTTTTTAATAAAACTAACCAAATGCAATGCACTGAGTTACATCCGTTTTTAATAAAACTAACCAAATGCAATACACTGAGTTGTATCAGTTTTTAATAAAACTTACCAAATGCAATGCACTGAGTTATATCCGTTTATAATAAAACTAACCAAATGCAATGCACTGAGTTGTATCAGTTTTTAATAAAACTTACCAAATGCAATGCACTGAGTTGTATCAGTTTTTAATAAAACTAACCAAATGCAATGCACTGAGTTGTATCAGTTTTTAATAAAACTAACCAAATGCAAGGCACTGAGTTGTATCAGTTTTTAATAAAACTAACCAAATGCAATGCACTGAGTTACATCCGTTTTTAATAAAACTAACCAAATGCAATGCACTGAGTTGTATCAGTTTTTAATAAAACTAACCAAATGCAATGCACTGAGTTGTATCAGTTTTTAATAAAACTAACCAAATGCAATGCACTGAGTTACATCCGTTTTTAATAAAACTAACCAAATGCAATGCACTGAGTTGTATCAGTTTTTAATAAAACTTACCAAATGCAATGCACTGAGTTGTATCAGTTTTTAATAAAACTAACCAAATGCAATGCACTGAGTTGTATCAGTTTTTAATAAAACTAACCAAATGCAATGCACTGAGTTATATCCGTTTTTAATAAAACTAACCAAATGCAATGCACTGAGTTGTATCAGTTTTTAATAAAACTAACCAAATGCAATGCACTGAGTTGTATCAGTTTTTAATAAAACTTACCAAATGCAATGCACTGAGTTATATCCATTTATAATAAAACTAACCAAATGCAATGCACTGAGTTGTATCAGTTTTTAATAAAACTTACCAAATGCAATGCACTGAGTTATATCCGTTTTTAATAAAACTAACCAAATGCAATGCACTGAGTTGTATCAGTTTTTAATAAAACTAACCAAATGCAGTGCACTAAGTTACATCCGTTTTTAATAAAACTAACCAAATGCAATGCACTGAGTTGTATCAGTTTTTAACAAAACTTACCAAATGCAGTGCACTAAGTTACATCCGTTTTTAATAAAACTAACCAAATGCAATGCACTGAGTTGTATCAGTTTTTAATAAAACTAACCAAATGCAATGCACTGAGTTGTATCAGTTTTTAATAAAACTTACCAAATGCAATGCACTGAGTTATATCCGTTTATAATAAAACTAACCAAATGCAATGCACTGAGTTGTATCAGTTTTTAATAAAACTTACCAAATGCAATGCACTGAGTTGTATCAGTTTTTAGTAAAACTAACCAAATGCAATGCACTGAGTTACATCCGTTTTTAATAAAACTAACCAAATGCAATGCACTGAGTTGTATCAGTTTTTAATAAAACTTACCAAATGCAATGCACTGAGTTGTATCAGTTTTTAATAAAACTAACCAAATGCAATGCACTGAGTTGTATCAGTTTTTAATAAAACTAACCAAATGCAATGCACTGAGTTACATCCGTTTTTAATAAAACTAACCAAATGCAATGCACTGAGTTGTATCAGTTTTTAATAAAACTAACCAAATGCAATGCATTGAGTTACATCCGTTTTTAATAAAACTAACCAAATGCAATGCACTGAGTTGTATCAGTTTTTAATAAAACTAACCAAATGCAATGCACTGAGTTACATCCGTTTTTAATAAAACTAACCAAATGCAATGCACTGAGTTGTATCAGTTTTTAATAAAACTAACCAAATGCAATGCACTGAGTTACATCCGTTGTTAATAAAACTAACCAAATGCAATGCACTGAGTTGTATCAGTTTTTAATAAAACTAACCAAATGCAATGCACTGAGTTGTATCAGTTTTTAATAAAACTAACCAAATGCAGTGCACTAAGTTACATCCGTTTTTAATAAAACTAACCAAATGCAATGCACTGAGTTGTATCAGTTTTTAATAAAACTAACCAAATGCAATGCACTGAGTTGTATCAGTTTTTAATAAAACTTACCATATGCAATGCTCTGAGTTACATCCGTTTTTAATAAAACTAACCAAATGCAATGCACTGAGTTGTATCAGTTTTTAATAAAACTTACCAAATGCAATGCACTGAGTTATATCCGTTTATAATAAAACTAACCAAATGCAATGCACTGAGTTGTATCAGTTTTTAATAAAACTTACCAAATGCAATGCACTGAGTTATATCCGTTTTTAATAAAACTAACCAAATGCAATGCACTGAGTTGTATCAGTTTTTAATAAAACTTACCAAATGCAATGCACTGAGTTACATCCGTTTTTAATAAAACTAACCAAATGCAATGCACTGAGTTGTATCAGTTTTTAATAAAACTTACCAAATGCAATGCACTGAGTTATATCCGTTTTTAATAAAACTAACCAAATGCAATGCACTGAGTTTCATCCGTTTTTAATAAAACTAACCAAATGCAATGCACTGAGTTGTATCAGTTTTTAATAAAACTTACAAATGCAATGCACTGAGTTATATCCGTTTATAATAAAACTAACCAAATGCAATGCACTGAGTTTCATCCGTTTTTAATAAAACTAACCAAATGCAATGCACTGAGTTATATCCGTTTATAATAAAACTAACCAAATGCAATGCACTGAGTTGTATCAGTTTTTAAAAAAACTTACCAAATGCAATGCACTGAGTTATATCCGTTTTTAATAATACTAACCAAATGCAATGCACTGAGTTGTATCAGTTTTTAATAAAACTAACCAAATGCAATGCACTGAGTTGTATCAGTTTTTAATAAAACTAACCAAATGCAATGCACTGAGTTACATCCGTTTTTAATAAAACTAACCAAATGCAATGCACTGAGTTGTATCAGTTTTTAATAAAACTTACCAAATGCAATGCACTGAGTTATATCCGTTTATAATAAAACTAACCAAATGCAATGCACTGAGTTGTATCAGTTTTTAATAAAACTAACCAAATGCAATGCACTGAGTTACATCCGTTTTTAATAAAACTAACCAAATGCAATGCACTGAGTTGTATCAGTTTTTAATAAAACTAACCAAATGCAATGCACTGAGTTGTATCAGTTTTTAATAAAACTAACCAAATGCAATGCACTGAGTTACATCCGTTTTTAATAAAACTAACCAAATGCAATGCACTGAGTTGTATCAGTTTTTAATAAAACTTACCAAATGCAATGCACTGAGTTGTATCAGTTTTTAATAAAACTAACCAAATGCAATGCACTGAGTTGTATCAGTTTTTAATAAAACTAACCAAATGCAATGCACTGAGTTACATCCGTTTTTAATAAAACTAACCAAATGCAATGCACTGAGTTGTATCAGTTTTTAATAAAACTAACCAAATGCAATGCACTGAGTTACATCCGTTTTTAATAAAACTAACCAAATGCAATGCACTGAGTTGTATCCGTTTTTAATAAAACTTACCAAATGCAATGCACTGAGTTACATCCGTTTTTAATAAAACTAACCAAATGCAATGCACTGAGTTGTATCAGTTTTTAATAAAACTTACAAATGCAATGCACTGAGTTATATCCGTTTATAATAAAACTAACCAAATGCAATGCACTGAGTTTCATCCGTTTTTAATAAAACTAACCAAATGCAATGCACTGAGTTATATCCGTTTATAATAAAACTAACCAAATGCAATGCACTGAGTTGTATCAGTTTTTAAAAAAACTTACCAAATGCAATGCACTGAGTTATATCCGTTTTTAATAATACTAACCAAATGCAATGCACTGAGTTGTATCAGTTTTTAATAAAACTAACCAAATGCAATGCACTGAGTTGTATCAGTTTTTAATAAAACTAACCAAATGCAATGCACTGAGTTACATCCGTTTTTAATAAAACTAACCAAATGCAATGCACTGAGTTGTATCAGTTTTTAATAAAACTTACCAAATGCAATGCACTGAGTTATATCCGTTTATAATAAAACTAACCAAATGCAATGCACTGAGTTGTATCAGTTTTTAATAAAACTTACCAAATGCAATGCACTGAGTTATATCCGTTTTTAATAAAACTAACCAAATGCAATGCACTGAGTTGTATCAGTTTTTAATAAAACTAACCAAATGCAATGCACTGAGTTATATCCGTTTATAATAAAACTAACCAAATGCAATGCACTGAGTTGTATCAGTTTTTAATAAAACTTACCAAATGCAATGCACTGAGTTATATCCGTTTATAATAAAACTAACCAAATGCAATGCACTGAGTTGTATCAGTTTTTAATAAAACTAACCAAATGCAATGCACTGAGTTACATCCGTTGTTAATAAAACTAACCAAATGCAATGCACTGAGTTGTATCAGTTTTTAGTAAAACTAACCAAATGCAATGCACTGAGTTACATCCGTTTTTAATAAAACTTACCAAATGCAATGCACTGAGTTGTATCAGTTTTTAGTAAAACTAACCAAATGCAATGCACTGAGTTGTATCAGTTTTTAATAAAACTTACCAAATGCAATGCACTGAGTTGTATCAGTTTTCAATAAAACTTACCAAATGCAATGCACTGAGTTGTATCAGTTTTTAATAAAACTTACCAAATACAATGCACTGAGTTGTATCAGTTTTTTAATAAAACTAACCAAATGCAATGCACTGAGTTACATCCGTTTTTAATAAAACTAACCAAATGCAATGCACTGAGTTGTATCAGTTTTTAATAAAACTAACCAAATGCAATGCACTGAGTTACATCCGTTTTTAATAAAACTAACCAAATGCAATGCACTGAGTTGTATCAGTTTTTAATAAAACTAACCAAATGCAATGCACTGAGTTGTATCAGTTTTTAATAAAACTAACCAAATGCAATGCACTGAGTTACATCCGTTTTTAATAAAACTAACCAAATGCAATGCACTGAGTTGTATCAGTTTTTAATAAAACTAACCAAATGCAATGCACTGAGTTGTATCAGTTTTTAATAAAACTTACCAAATGCAATGCACTGAGTTGTATCAGTTTTCAATAAAACTAACCAAATGCAATGCACTGAGTTGTATCAGTTTTTAATAAAACTAACCAAATGCAATGCACTGAGTTACATCCGTTTTTAATAAAACTAACCAAATGCAATGCACTGAGTTGTATCAGTTTTTAATAAAACTAACCAAATGCAATGCACTGAGTTGTATCAGTTTTTAATAAAACTAACCAAATGCAATGCACTGAGTTGTATCAGTTTTTAATAAAACTAACCAAATGCAATGCACTGAGTTGTATCCGTTTTCAATAAAACTTACCAAATGCAATGCACTGAGTTGTATCAGTTTTTAATAAAACTAACCAAATGCAATGCACTGAGTTACATCCGTTTTTAATAAAACTAACCAAATGCAATGCACTGAGTTGTATCAGTTTTTAATAAAACTAACCAAATGCAATGCACTGAGTTGTATCAGTTTTTAATAAAACTAACCAAATGCAATGCACTGAGTTGTATCAGTTTTTAATAAAACTTACCAAATGCAATGCACTGAGTTGTATCCGTTTTTAATAAAACTAACCAAATGCAATGCACTGAGTTGTATCAGTTTTTAATAAAACTAACCAAATGCAATGCACTGAGTTGTATCAGTTTTTAATAAAACTAACCAAATGCATTGCACTGAGTTACATCCGTTTTTAATAAAACTAACCAAATGCAATGCACTGAGTTGTATCAGTTTTTAATAAAACTAACCAAATGCAATGCACTGAGTTGTATCAGTTTTTAATAAAACTTACCAAATGCAATGCACTGAGTTGTATCAGTTTTCAATAAAACTTACCAAATGCAATGCACTGAGTTGTATCAGTTTTTAATAAAACTTACCAAATGCAATGCACTGAGTTGTATCTGTTTTAATAAAACTAACCAAATGCAATGCACTGAGTTGTATCAGTTTTTAATAAAACTAACCAAATGCAATGCACTGAGTTACATCCGTTGTTAATAAAACTAACCAAATGCAATGCACTGAGTTGTATCAGTTTTTAGTAAAACTAACCAAATGCAATGCACTGAGTTACATCCGTTTTTAATAAAACTAACCAAATGCAATGCACTGAGTTGTATCAGTTTTTAATAAAACTTACCAAATGCAATGCACTGAGTTGTATCAGTTTTCAATAAAACTAACCAAATGCAATGCACTGAGTTGTATCAGTTTTTAATAAAACTTACCAAATGCAATGCACTGAGTTGTATCAGTTTTTAATAAAACTAACCAAATGCAATGCACTGAGTTGTATCAGTTTTTAATAAAACTAACCAAATGCAATGCACTGAGTTACATCCGTTGTTAATAAAACTAACCAAATGCAATGCACTGAGTTGTATCAGTTTTTAGTAAAACTAACCAAATGCAATGCACTGAGTTACATCCGTTTTTAATAAAACTAACCAAATGCAATGCACTGAGTTGTATCAGTTTTTAATAAAACTTACCAAATGCAATGCACTGAGTTGTATCAGTTTTAATAAAACTAACCAAATGCAATGCACTGAGTTGTATCAGTTTTTAATAAAACTACCAAATGCAATGCACTGAGTTGTATCAGTTTTAATAAAACTTACCAAATGCAATGCACTGAGTTATATCCGTTTTTAATAAAACTAACCAAATGCAATGCACTGAGTTGTATCAGTTTTTAATAAAACTAACCAAATGCAATGCACTGAGTTGTATCAGTTTTTAGTAAAACTAACCAAATGCAATGCACTGAGTTACATCCGTTTTTAATAAAACTAACCAAATGCAATGCACTGAGTTGTATCAGTTTTTAATAAAACTTACCAAATGCAATGCACTGAGTTATATCCGTTTATAATAAAACTAACCAAATGCAATGCACTGAGTTGTATCAGTTTTTAATAAAACTTACCAAATGCAATGCACTGAGTTATATCCGTTTATAATAAAACTAACCAAATGCAATGCACTGAGTTGTATCAGTTTTTAATAAAACTAACCAAATGCAATGCACTGAGTTATATCCGTTTTTAATAAAACTAACCAAATGCAATGCACTGAGTTGTATCAGTTTTTAATAAAACTAACCAAATGCAATGCACTGAGTTGTATCAGTTTTTAATAAAACTAACCAAATGCAATGCACTGAGTTATATCCGTTTTTAATAAAACTAACCAAATGCAATGCACTGAGTTGTATCAGTTTTTAATAAAACTAACCAAATGCAATGCACTGAGTTTATCCGTTTTTAATAAAACTAACCAAATGCAATGCACTGAGTTGTATCAGTTTTTAATAAAACTAACCAAATGCAATGCACTGAGTTACATCCGTTTTAATAAAACTAACCAAATGCAATGCACTGAGTTGTATCAGTTTTTAGTAAAACTAACCAAATGCAATGCACTGAGTTACATCCGTTTTTAATAAAACTAACCAAATGCAATGCACTGAGTTGTATCAGTTTTTAATAAAACTTACCAAATGCAATGCACTGAGTTGTATCAGTTTTTAATAAAACTAACCAAATGCAATGCACTGAGTTACATCCGTTTTTAATAAAACTAACCAAATGCAATGCACTGAGTTGTATCAGTTTTTAATAAAACTAACCAAATGCAATGCACTGAGTTGTATCAGTTTTAATAAAACTAACCAAATGCAATGCACTGAGTTGTATCAGTTTTTAATAAAACTAACCAAATGCAATGCACTGAGTTATATCCGTTTTTAATAAAACTAACCAAATGCAATGCACTGAGTTGTATCAGTTTTTAATAAAACTAACCAAATGCAATGCACTGAGTTGTATCAGTTTTTAATAAAACTAACCAAATGCAATGCACTGAGTTATATCCGTTTTTAATAAAACTAACCAAATGCAATGCACTGAGTTGTATCAGTTTTTAATAAAACTAACCAAATGCAATGCACTGAGTTGTATCAGTTTTTAATAAAACTAACCAATGCAATGCACTGAGTTGTATCAGTTTTTAATAAAACTAACCAAATGCAATGCACTGAGTTGTATCAGTTTTTAATAAAACTAACCAAATGCAATGCACTGAGTTGAATCAGTTTTTAATAAAACTAACCAAATGCAATGCACTGAGTTACATCCGTTTTTAATAAAACTAACCAAATGCAATGCACTGAGTTGTATCAGTTTTTAATAAAACTAACCAAATGCAATGCACTGAGTTGTATCAGTTTTTAATAAAACTTACAAATGCAATGCACTGAGTTATATCCGTTTTTAATAAAACTAACCAAATGCAATGCACTGAGTTGTATCAGTTTTTAATAAAACTTACCAAATGCAATGCACTGAGTTGTATCAGTTTTTAATAAAACTAACCAAATGCAATGCACTGAGTTGTATCAGTTTTAATAAAACTAACCAAATGCAACCAAATGCAATGCACTGAGTTGTATCAGTTTTTAATAAAACTAACCAAATGCAATGCACTGAGTTACATCCGTTTTTAATAAAACTAACCAAATGCAATGCACTGAGTTGTATCAGTTTTTAATAAAACTAACCAAATGCAATGCACTGAGTTGTATCAGTTTTTAATAAAACTAACCAAATGCAATGCACTGAGTTACATCCGTTTTTAATAAAACTAACCAAATGCAATGCACTGAGTTGTATCAGTTTTTAATAAAACTTACCAAATGCAATGCACTGAGTTATATCCGTTTATAATAAAACTAACCAAATGCAATGCACTGAGTTGTATCAGTTTTTAATAAAACTAACCAAATGCAATGCACTGAGTTATATCCGTTTTTAATAAAACTAACCAAATGCAATGCACTGAGTTGTATCAGTTTTTAATAAAACTAACCAAATGCAATGCACTGAGTTTTATCAGTTTTTAATAAAACTTACCAAATGCAATGCACTGAGTTATATCCGTTTATAATAAAACTAACCAAATGCAATGCACTGAGTTGTATCAGTTTTTAATAAAACTTACCAAATGCAATGCACTGAGATATATCCGTTTTTAATAAAACTAACCAAATGCAATGCACTGAGTTGTATCAGTTTTTAATAAAACTAACCAAATGCAGTGCACTAAGTTACATCCGTTTTTAATAAAACTAACCAAAAGCAATGCACTGAGTTGTATCAGATTTTAATAAAACTTACCAAATGCAGTGCACTAAGTTACATCCGTTTTTAATAAAACTAACCAAATGCAATGCACTGAGTTGTATCAGTTTTTAATAAAACTAACCAAATGCAATGCACTGAGTTGTATCAGTTTTTAATAAAACTTACCAAATGCAATGCACTGAGTTATATCCGTTTATAATAAAACTAACCAAATGCAATGCACTGAGTTGTATCCGTTTATAATAAAACTAACCAAATGCAATGCACTGAGTTGTATCAGTTTTTAATAAAACTAACCAAATGCAATGCACTGAGTTATATCCGTTTTTAATAAAACTAACCAAATGCAATGCACTGAGTTGTATCAGTTTTTAATAAAACTAACCAAATGCAATGCACTGAGTTGTATCAGTTTTTAATAAAACTAACCAAATGCAATGCACTGAGTTACATCCGTTTTTAATAAAACTAACCAAATGCAATGCACTGAGTTGTATCAGTTTTTAATAAAACTTACCAAATGCAATGCACTGAGTTTTATCAGTTTTCAATAAAACTAACCAAATGCAATGCACTGAGTTGTATCAGTTTTCAATAAAACTAACCAAATGCAATGCACTGAGTTGTATCAGTTTTTAATAAAACTAACCAAATGCAATGCACTGAGTTACATCCGTTTTTAATAAAACTAACCAAATGCAATGCATTGAGTTGTATCAGTTTTTAATAAAACTTACCAAATGCAATGCACTGAGTTATATCCGTTTATAATAAAACTAACCAAATGCAATGCACTGAGTTGTATCAGTTTTTAATAAAACTAACCAAATGCAATGCACTGAGTTATATCCGTTTTTAATAAAACTAACCAAATGCAATGCACTGAGTTGTATCAGTTTTTAATAAAACTAACCAAATGCAATGCACTGAGTTGTATCAGTTTTTAATAAAACTAACCAAATGCAATGCACTGAGTTACATCCGTTTTTAATAAAACTAACCAAATGCAATGCACTGAGTTGTATCAGTTTTTAATAAAACTAACCAAATGCAATGCACTGAGTTGTATCAGTTTTTAATAAAACTAACCAAATGCAATGCACTGAGTTACATCCGTTTTTAATAAAACTAACCAAATGCAATGCACTGAGTTGTATCAGTTTTTAATAAAACTAACCAAATGCAATGCACTGAGTTGTATCAGTTTTTAATAAAACTAACCAAATGCAATGCACTGAGTTACATCCGTTTTTAATAAAACTAACCAAATGCAATGCACTGAGTTGTATCAGTTTTTAATAAAACTAACCAAATGCAATGCACTGAGTTGTATCAGTTTTTAATAAAACTTACCAAATGCAATGCACTGAGTTATATCCGTTTATAATAAAACTAACCAAATGCAATGCACTGAGTTGTATCAGTTTTTAATAAAACTTACCAAATGCAATGCACTGAGTTGTATCAGTTTTTAATAAAACTAACCAAATGCAATGCACTGAGTTGTATCAGTTTTTAATAAAACTAACCAAATGCAATGCACTGAGTTGTATCAGTTTTTAATAAAACTAACCAAATGCAATGCACTGAGTTGTATCAGTTTTTAATAAAACTAACCAAATGCAATGCACTGAGTTATATCCGTTTATAATAAAACTAACCAAATGCAATGCACTGAGTTGTATCAGTTTTTAATAAAACTAACCAAATGCAATGCACTGAGTTATATCCGTTTTTAATAAAACTAACCAAATGCAATGCACTGAGTTGTATCAGTTTTTAATAAAACTAACCAAATGCAATGCACTGAGTTGTATCAGTTTTTAATAAAACTTACCAAATGCAATGCACTGAGTTATATCCGTTTATAATAAAACTAACCAAATGCAATGCACTGAGTTGTATCAGTTTTTAATAAAACTTACCAAATGCAATGCACTGAGTTATATCCGTTTTTAATAAAACTAACCAAATGCAATGCACTGAGTTGTATCAGTTTTTAATAAAACTAACCAAATGCAGTGCACTAAGTTACATCCGTTTTTAATAAAACTAACCAAATGCAATGCACTGAGTTGTATCAGATTTTAATAAAACTTACCAAATGCAGTGCACTAAGTTACATCCGTTTTTAATAAAACTAACCAAATGCAATGCACTGAGTTGTATCAGTTTTTAATAAAACTAACCAAATGCAATGCACTGAGTTGTATCAGTTTTTAATAAAACTTACCAAATGCAATGCACTGAGTTATATCCGTTTATAATAAAACTAACCAAATGCAATGCACTGAGTTGTATCAGTTTTTAATAAAACTTACCAAATGCAATGCACTGAGTTATATCCGTTTTTAATAAAACTAACCAAATGCAATGCACTGAGTTGTATCAGTTTTTAATAAAACTAACCAAATGCAGTGCACTAAGTTACATCCGTTTTTAATAAAACTAACCAAATGCAATGCACTGAGTTGTATCAGTTTTTAATAAAACTAACCAAATGCAATGCACTGAGTTGTATCAGTTTTTAATAAAACTTACCAAATGCAATGCACTGAGTTATATCCGTTTTTAATAAAACTAACCAAATGCAATGCACTGAGTTGTATCAGTTTTTAATAAAACTAACCAAATGCAGTGCACTAAGTTACATCCGTTTTTAATAAAACTAACCAAATGCAATGCACTGAGTTGTATCAGTTTTTAATAAAACTAACCAAATGCAATGCATTGAGTTGTATCAGTTTTTAATAAAACTAACCAAATGCAATGCACTGAGTTGTATCAGTTTTTAATAAAACTAACCAAATGCAATGCACTGAGTTACATCCGTTTTTAATAAAACTAACCAAATGCAATGCACTGAGTTGTATCAGTTTTTAATAAAACTAACCAAATGCAATGCACTGAGTTACATCCGTTTTTAATAAAACTAACCAAATGCAATGCACTGAGTTGTATCAGTTTTTAATAAAACTAACCAAATGCAATGCACTGAGTTGTATCAGTTTTTAATAAAACTTACCAAATGCAATGCACTGAGTTATATCCGTTTATAATAAAACTAACCAAATGCAATGCACTGAGTTGTATCAGTTTTTAATAAAACTTACCAAATGCAATGCACTGAGTTATATCCGTTTTTAATAAAACTAACCAAATGCAATGCACTGAGTTGTATCAGTTTTTAATAAAACTTACCAAATGCAATGCACTGAGTTATATCCGTTTATAATAAAACTAACCAAATGCAATGCACTGAGTTGTATCAGTTTTTAATAAAACTTACCAAATGCAATGCACTGAGTTATATCCGTTTTTAATAAAACTAACCAAATGCAATGCACTGAGTTGTATCAGTTTTTAATAAAACTAACCAAATGCAGTGCACTAAGTTACATCCGTTTTTAATAAAACTAACCAAATGCAATGCACTGAGTTGTATCAGTTTTTAATAAAACTAACCAAATGCAATGCACTGAGTTGTATCAGTTTTTAATAAAACTTACCAAATGCAATGCACTGAGTTATATCCGTTTATAATAAAACTAACCAAATGCAATGCACTGAGTTGTATCAGTTTTTAATAAAACTTACCAAATGCAATGCACTGAGTTATATCCGTTTTTAATAAAACTAACCAAATGCAATGCACTGAGTTGTATCAGTTTTTATTAAAACTAACCAAATGCAGTGCACTAAGTTACATCCGTTTTTAATAAAACTAACCAAATGCAATGCACTGAGTTGTATCAGTTTTTAATAAAACTTACCAAATGCAATGCACTGAGTTATATCCGTTTATAATAAAACTAACCAAATGCAATGCACTGAGTTGTATCAGTTTTTAATAAAACTTACCAAATGCAATGCACTGAGTTATATCCGTTTTTAATAAAACTAACCAAATGCAATGCACTGAGTTGTATCAGTTTTTAATAAAACTAACCAAATGCAGTGCACTAAGTTACATCCGTTTTTAATAAAACTAACCAAATGCAATGCACTGAGTTGTATCAGTTTTTAATAAAACTAACCAAATGCAATGCATTGAGTTGTATCAGTTTTTAATAAAACTAACCAAATGCAATGCACTGAGTTGTATCAGTTTTTAATAAAACTAACCAAATGCAATGCACTGAGTTGTATCAGTTTTTAATAAAACTAACCAAATGCAATGCACTGAGTTACATCCGTTTTTAATAAAACTAACCAAATGCAATGCACTGAGTTGTATCAGTTTTTAATAAAACTAACCAAATGCAATGCATTGAGTTGTATCAGTTTTTAATAAAACTAACCAAATGCAATGCACTGAGTTGTATCAGTTTTTAATAAAACTAACCAAATGCAATGCACTGAGTTACATCCGTTTTTAATAAAACTAACCAAATGCAATGCACTGAGTTGTATCAGTTTTTAATAAAACTAACCAAATGCAATGCACTGAGTTGTATCAGTTTTTAATAAAACTAACCAAATGCAATGCACTGAGTTACATCCGTTTTTAATAAAACTAACCAAATGCAATGCACTGAGTTGTATCAGTTTTTAATAAAACTTACCAAATGCAATGCACTGAGTTATATCCGTTTATAATAAAACTAACCAAATGCAATGCACTGAGTTGTATCAGTTTTTAATAAAACTAACCAAATGCAATGCACTGAGTTATATCCGTTTTTAATAAAACTAACCAAATGCAATGCACTGAGTTGTATCAGTTTTTAATAAAACTAACCAAATGCAATGCACTGAGTTGTATCAGTTTTTAATAAAACTAACCAAATGCAATGCACTGAGTTACATCCGTTTTTAATAAAACTAACCAAATGCAATGCACTGAGTTGTATCAGTTTTTAATAAAACTTACCAAATGCAATGCACTAAGTTATATCCGTTTATAATAAAACTAACCAAATGCAATGCACTGAGTTGTATCAGTTTTTAATAAAACTAACCAAATGCAATGCACTGAGTTGTATCAGTTTTTAATAAAACTAACCAAATGCAATGCACTGAGTTGTATCAGTTTTTAATAAAACTAACCAAATGCAATGCACTGAGTTGTATCAGTTTTTAATAAAACTAACCAAATGCAATGCACTGAGTTACATCCGTTTTTAATAAAACTAACCAAATGCAATGCACTGAGTTGTATCAGTTTTTAATAAAACTTACCAAATGCAATGCACTGAGTTATATCCGTTTATAATAAAACTAACCAAATGCAATGCACTGAGTTGTATCAGTTTTTAATAAAACTAACCAAATGCAATGCACTGAGTTGTATCAGTTTTTAATAAAACTAACCAAATGCAATGCACTGAGTTACATCCGTTTTTAATAAAACTAACCAAATGCAATGCACTGAGTTGTATCAGTTTTTAATAAAACTTACCAAATGCAATGCACTGAGTTATATCCGTTTATAATAAAACTAACCAAATGCAATGCACTGAGTTGTATCAGTTTTTAATAAAACTTACCAAATGCAATGCACTGAGTTATATCCGTTTTTAATAAAACTAACCAAATGCAATGCACTGAGTTGTATCAGTTTTTAATAAAACTAACCAAATGCAGTGCACTGAGTTACATCCGTTTTTAATAAAACTAACCAAATGCAATGCACTGAGTTGTATCAGTTTTTAATAAAACTAACCAAATGCAATGCATTGAGTTGTATCAGTTTTTAATAAAACTAACCAAATGCAATGCACTGAGTTACATCCGTTTTTAATAAAACTAACCAAATGCAATGCACTGAGTTGTATCAGTTTTTAATAAAACTAACCAAATGCAATGCACTGAGTTACATCCGTTTTTAATGAAACAAACCAAATGCAATGCACTGAGTTGTATCAGTTTTTAATAAAACTAACCAAATGCAATGCATTGAGTTGTATCAGTTTTTAATAAAACTAACCAAATGCAATGCACTGAGTTACATCCGTTTTTAATAAAACTAACCAAATGCAATGCACTGAGTTGTATCAGTTTTTAATAAAACTTACCAAATGCAATGCACTGAGTTACATCCGTTTTTAATAAAACTAACCAAATGCAATGCACTGAGTTGTATCAGTTTTTAATAAAACTTACCAAATGCAATGCACTGAGTTATATCCGTTTTTAATAAAACTAACCAAATGCAATGCACTGAGTTGTATCAGTTTTTAATAAAACTTACCAAATGCAATGCACTGAGTTACATCCGTTTTTAATAAAACTAACCAAATGCAATGCACTGAGTTGTATCAGTTTTTAATAAAACTTACCAAATGCAATGCACTGAGTTATATCCGTTTATAATAAAACTAACCAAATGCAATGCACTGAGTTAAATCCGTTTTTAATAAAACTAACCAAATGCAATGCACTGAGTTATATCCGTTTATAATAAAACTAACCAAATGCAATGCACTGAGTTGTATCAGTTTTTAATAAAACTTACCAAATGCAATGCACTGAGTTATATCCGTTTTTAATAAAACTAACCAAATGCAATGCACTGAGTTGTATCAGTTTTTAATAAAACTAACCAAATGCAATGCACTGAGTTATATCCGTTTATAATAAAACTAACCAAATGCAATGCACTGAGTTGTATCAGTTTTTAATAAAACTAACCAAATGCAATGCACTGAGTTGTATCAGTTTTTAATAAAACTAACCAAATGCAATGCACTGAGTTATATCCGTTTTTAATAAAACTAACCAAATGCAATGCACTGAGTTGTATCAGTTTTTAATAAAACTAACCAAATGCAATGCACTGAGTTGTATCAATTTTTAATAAAACTAACCAAATGCAATGCACTGAGTTACATCCGTTTTTAATAAAACTAACCAAATGCAATGCACTGAGTTGTATCAGTTTTTAATAAAACTTACCAAATGCAATGCACTGAGTTATATCCGTTTATAATAACACTAACCAAATGCAATGCACTGAGTTGTATCAGTTTTTAATAAAACTTACCAAATGCAATGCACTGAGTTATATCCGTTTTTAATAAAACTAACCAAATGCAATGCACTGAGTTGTATCAGTTTTTAATAAAACTAACCAAATGCAATGCACTGAGTTATATCCGTTTATAATAAAACTAACCAAATGCAATGCACTGAGTTGTATCAGTTTTTAATAAAACTTACCAAATGCAATGCACTGAGTTGTATCAGTTTTTAGTAAAACTAACCAAATGCAATGTACTGAGTTACATCCGTTTTTAATAAAACTAACCAAATGCAATGCACTGAGTTGTATCAGTTTTTAATAAAACTTACCAAATGCAATGCACTGAGTTGTATCAGTTTTTAATAAAACTAACCAAATGCAATGCACTGAGTTGTATCAGTTTTTAATAAAACTAACCAAATGCAATGCACTGAGTTACATCCGTTTTTAATAAAACTAACCAAATGCAATGCACTGAGTTGTATCAGTTTTTAATAAAACTTACCAAATGCAATGCACTGAGTTATATCCGTTTATAATAAAACTAACCAAATGCAATGCACTGAGTTGTATCAGTTTTTAATAAAACTAACCAAATGCAATGCACTGAGTTATATCCGTTTTTAATAAAACTAACCAAATGCAATGCACTGAGTTGTATCAGTTTTTAATAAAACTAACCAAATGCAATGCACTGAGTTGTATCAGTTTTTAATAAAACTAACCAAATGCAATGCACTGAGTTAAATCCGTTTTTAATAAAACTAACCAAATGCAATGCACTGAGTTGTATCAGTTTTTAATAAAACTAACCAAATGCAATGCACTGAGTTGTATCAGTTTTTAATAAAACTAAGAAAAATGCAATGCACTGAGTTACATCCGTTTTTAATAAAACTAACCAAATGCAATGCACTGAGTTGTATCAGTTTTTAATAAAACTTACCAAATGCAATGCACTGAGTTATATCCGTTTATAATAAAACTAACCAAATGCAATGCACAGAGTTGTATCAGTTTTTAATAAAACTAACCAAATGCAATGCACTGAGTTGTATCAATTTTTAATAAAACTTACCAAATGCAATGCACTGAGTTATATCCGTTTATAATAAAACTAACCAAATGCAATGCACTGAGTTGTATCAGTTTTTAATAAAACTTACCAAATGCAATGCACTGAGTTATATCCGTTTTTAATAAAACTAACCAAATGCAATGCACTGAGTTGTATCAGTTTTTAATAAAACTAACCAAATGCAATGCACTGAGTTATATCCGTTTATAATAAAACTAACCAAATGCAATGCACTGAGTTGTATCAGTTTTTAATAAAACTTACCAAATGCAATGCACTGAGTTGTATCAGTTTTTAGTAAAACTAACCAAATGCAATGCACTGAGTTACATCCGTTTTTAATAAAACTAACCAAATGCAATGCACTGAGTTGTATCAGTTTTTAATAAAACTTACCAAATGCAATGCACTGAGTTGTATCAGTTTTTAATAAAACTAACCAAATGCAATGCACTGAGTTGTATCAGTTTTTAATAAAATTAACCAAATGCAATGCACTGAGTTACATCCGTTTTTAATAAAACTAACCAAATGCAATGCACTGAGTTGTATCAGTTTTTAATAAAACTTACCAAATGCAATGCACTGAGTTATATCCGTTTATAATAAAACTAACCAAATGCAATGCACTGAGTTGTATCAGTTTTTAATAAAACTAACCAAATGCAATGCACTGAGTTATATCCGTTTTTAATAAAACTAACCAAATGCAATGCACTGAGTTGTATCAGTTTTTAATAAAACTAACCAAATGCAATGCACTGAGTTGTATCAGTTTTTAATAAAACTAACCAAATGCAATGCACTGAGTTACATCCGTTTTTAATAAAACTAACCAAATGAAATGCACTGAGTTGTATCAGTTTTTAATAAAACTAACCAAATGCAATGCACTGAGTTGTATCAGTTTTTAATAAAACTAACCAAATGCAATGCACTGAGTTACATCCGTTTTTAATAAAACTAACCAAATGCAATGCACTGAGTTGTATCAGTTTTTAATAAAACTAACCAAATGCAATGCACTGAGTTGTATCAGTTTTTAATAAAACTAACCAAATGCAATGCACTGAGTTGTATCAGTTTTTAATAAAACTAACCAAATGCAATGCACTGAGTTGTATCAGTTTTTAATAAAACTAACCAAATGCAATGCACTGAGTTACATCCGTTTTTAATAAAACTAACCAAATCCAATGCACTGAGTTGTATCAGTTTTTAATAAAACTTTCCAAATGCAATGCACTGAGTTATATCCGTTTATAATAAAACTAACCAAATGCAATGCACTGAGTTGTATCAGTTTTTAATAAAACTTACCAAATGCAATGCACTGAGTTATATCCGTTTTTAATAATACTAACCAAATGCAATGCACTGAGTTGTATCAGTTTTTAATAAAAGTAACCAAATGCAATGCACTGAGTTGTATCAGTTTTTAATAAAACTAACCAAATGCAATGCACTGAGTTGTATCAGTTTTTAATAAAACTAACCAAATGCAATGCACTGATTTATATCCGTTTTTAATAAAGCTAACCAAATACAATGCACTGAGTTACATCCGTTTTTAATAAAACTAACCAAATGCAATGCACTGAGTTGTATCAGTTTTTAATAAAACTAACCAAATGCAATGTACTGAGTTATATCCGTTTTTAATAAAACTAACCAAATGCAATGCACTGAGTTATATCCGTTTATAATAAAACTAACCAAATGCAATGCACTGAGTTATATCCGTTTATAATAAAACTAACCAAATGCAATGCACTGAGTTACATCCGTTTTTAATAAAACTAACCAAATGCACTGAGTTACATCCGTTTTTAATAAAACTAACCAAATGAAATGCACTGAGTTGTATCAGTTTTTAATAAAACTAACCAAATGCAATGCACTGAGTTGTATCAGTTTTTAATAAAACTAACCAAATGCAATGCACTGAGTTGTATCAGTTTTTAATAAAACTAACCAAATGCAATGCACTGAGTTACATCCGTTTTTAATAAAACTAACCAAATGCAATGCACTGAGTTGTATCAGTTTTTAATAAAACTAACCAAATGCAATGCACTGAGTTATATCCGTTTTTAATAAAACTAACCAAATGCAATGCACTGAGTTGTATCAGTTTTTAATAAAACTAACCAAATGCAATGCACTGAGTTGTATCAGTTTTTAATAAAACTAACCAAATGCAATGCACTGAGTTACATCCGTTTTTAATAAAACTAACCAAATGAAATGCACTGAGTTGTATCAGTTTTTAATAAAACTAACCAAATGCAATGCACTGAGTTGTATCAGTTTTTAATAAAACTAACCAAATGCAATGCACTGAGTTGTATCAGTTTTTAATAAAACTAACCAAATGCAATGCACTGAGTTACATCCGTTTTTAATAAAACTAACCAAATGAAATGCACTGAGTTGTATCAGTTTTTAATAAAACTAACCAAATGCAATGCACTGAGTTACATCCGTTTTTAATAAAACTAACCAAATGAAATGCACTGAGTTGTATCAGTTTTTAATAAAACTAACCAAATGCAATGCACTGAGTTGTATCAGTTTTTAATAAAACTAACCAAATGCAATGCACTGAGTTGTATCAGTTTTTAATAAAACTAACCAAATGAAATGCACTGAGTTGTATCAGTTTTTAATAAAACTAACCAAATGCAATGCACTGAGTTGTATCAGTTTTTAATAAAACTAACCAAATGCAATGCACTGAGTTGTATCAGTTTTTAATAAAACTAACCAAATGCAATGCACTGAGTTACATCCGTTTTTAATAAAACTAACCAAATGCAATGCACTGAGTTGTATCAGTTTTTAATAAAACTAACCAAATGCAATGCACTGAGTTGTATCAGTTTTTAATAAAACTAACCAAATGCAATGCACTGATTTATATCCGTTTTTAATAAAGCTAACCAAATGCAATGCACTGAGTTATATCCGTTTATAATAAAACTAACCAAATGCAATGCACTGAGTTGTATCAGTTTTTAATAAAACTAACCAAATGCAATGCACTAAGTTACATCCGTTTATAATAAAACTAACCAAATGCAATGCACTGAGTTATATCCGTTTATAATAAAACTAACCAAATGCAATGCACTGAGTTGTATCAGTTTTTAATAAAACTAACCAAATGCAATGTACTGAGTTATATCCGTTTTTAATAAAACTAACCAAATGCAATGCACTGAGTTATATCCGTTTATAATAAAACTAACCAAATGCAATGCACTGAGTTATATCCGTTTATAATAAAACTAACCAAATGCAATGCACTGAGTTACATCCGTTTTTAATAAAACTAACCAAATGCACTGAGTTACATCCGTTTTTAATAAAACTAACCAAATGAAATGCACTGAGTTGTATCAGTTTTTAATAAAACTAACCAAATGCAATGCACTGAGTTGTATCAGTTTTTAATAAAACTAACCAAATGCAATGCACTGAGTTGTATCAGTTTTTAATAAAACTAACCAAATGCAATGCACTGAGTTACATCCGTTTTTAATAAAACTAACCAAATGCAATGCACTGAGTTGTATCAGTTTTTAATAAAACTAACCAAATGCAATGCACTGAGTTATATCCGTTTTTAATAAAACTAACCAAATGCAATGCACTGAGTTGTATCAGTTTTTAATAAAACTAACCAAATGCAATGCACTGAGTTGTATCAGTTTTTAATAAAACTAACCAAATGCAATGCACTGAGTTACATCCGTTTTTAATAAAACTAACCAAATGAAATGCACTGAGTTGTATCAGTTTTTAATAAAACTAACCAAATGCAATGCACTGAGTTGTATCAGTTTTTAATAAAACTAACCAAATGCAATGCACTGAGTTGTATCAGTTTTTAATAAAACTAACCAAATGCAATGCACTGAGTTACATCCGTTTTTAATAAAACTAACCAAATGAAATGCACTGAGTTGTATCAGTTTTTAATAAAACTAACCAAATGCAATGCACTGAGTTACATCCGTTTTTAATAAAACTAACCAAATGAAATGCACTGAGTTGTATCAGTTTTTAATAAAACTAACCAAATGCAATGCACTGAGTTGTATCAGTTTTTAATAAAACTAACCAAATGCAATGCACTGAGTTGTATCAGTTTTTAATAAAACTAACCAAATGAAATGCACTGAGTTGTATCAGTTTTTAATAAAACTAACCAAATGCAATGCACTGAGTTGTATCAGTTTTTAATAAAACTAACCAAATGCAATGCACTGAGTTGTATCAGTTTTTAATAAAACTAACCAAATGCAATGCACTGAGTTACATCCGTTTTTAATAAAACTAACCAAATGCAATGCACTGAGTTGTATCAGTTTTTAATAAAACTAACCAAATGCAATGCACTGAGTTGTATCAGTTTTTAATAAAACTAACCAAATGCAATGCACTGATTTATATCCGTTTTTAATAAAGCTAACCAAATGAAATGCACTGAGTTATATCCGTTTTTAATAAAACTAACCAAATGCAATGCACTGAGTTGTATCAGTTTTTAATAAAACTACCCAAATGCAATGCACTGAGTTATATCCGTTTATAATAAAACTAACCAAATGCAATGCACTGAGTTGTATCAGTTTTTAATAAAACTAACCAAATGCAATGCACTGAGTTACATCCGTTTTTAATAAAACTAACCAAATGAAATGCACTGAGTTGTATCAGTTTTTAATAAAACTAACCAAATGCAATGCACTGAGTTGTATCAGTTTTTAATAAAACTAACCAAATGCAATGCACTGAGTTACATCCGTTTTTAATAAAACTAACCAAATGAAATGCACTGAGTTGTATCAGTTTTTAATAAAACTAACCAAATGCAATGCACTGAGTTGTATCAGTTTTTAATAAAACTAACCAAATGAAATGCACTGAGTTGTATCAGTTTTTAATAAAACTAACCAAATGCAATGCACTGAGTTGTATCAGTTTTTAATAAAACTAACCAAATGCAATGCACTGAGTTGTATCAGTTTTTAATAAAACTAACCAAATGCAATGCACTGAGTTGTATCAGTTTTTAATAAAACTAACCAAATGCAATGCACTGAGTTATATCCGTTTTTAATAAAACTAACCAAATGCAATGCACTGAGTTGTATCAGTTTTTAATAAAACTAACCAAATGCAATGCACTGAGTTGTATCAGTTTTTAATAAAACTAACCAAATGCAATGCACTGATTTATATCCGTTTTTAATAAAGCTAACCAAATACAATGCACTGAGTTACATCCGTTTTTAATAAAACTAACCAAATGCAATGCACTGAGTTGTATCAGTTTTTAATAAAACTAACCAAATGCAATGTACTGAGTTATATCCGTTTTTAATAAAACTAACCAAATGCAATGCACTGAGTTATATCCGTTTATAATAAAACTAACCAAATGCAATGCACTGAGTTATATCCGTTTATAATAAAACTAACCAAATGCAATGCACTGAGTTACATCCGTTTTTAATAAAACTAACCAAATGCAATGCACTGAGTTACATCCGTTTTTAATAAAACTAACCAAATGAAATGCACTGAGTTGTATCAGTTTTTAATAAAACTAACCAAATGCAATGCACTGAGTTGTATCAGTTTTTAATAAAACTAACCAAATGCAATGCACTGAGTTGTATCAGTTTTTAATAAAACTAACCAAATGCAATGCACTGAGTTACATCCGTTTTTAATAAAACTAACCAAATGCAATGCACTGAGTTGTATCAGTTTTTAATAAAACTAACCAAATGCAATGCACTGAGTTATATCCGTTTTTAATAAAACTAACCAAATGCAATGCACTGAGTTGTATCAGTTTTTAATAAAACTAACCAAATGCAATGCACTGAGTTGTATCAGTTTTTAATAAAACTAACCAAATGCAATGCACTGAGTTACATCCGTTTTTAATAAAACTAACCAAATGAAATGCACTGAGTTGTATCAGTTTTTAATAAAACTAACCAAATGCAATGCACTGAGTTGTATCAGTTTTTAATAAAACTAACCAAATGCAATGCACTGAGTTGTATCAGTTTTTAATAAAACTAACCAAATGCAATGCACTGAGTTACATCCGTTTTTAATAAAACTAACCAAATGCAATGCACTGAGTTGTATCAGTTTTTAATAAAACTAACCAAATGCAATGCACTGAGTTATATCCGTTTTTAATAAAACTAACCAAATGCAATGCACTGAGTTGTATCAGTTTTTAATAAAACTAACCAAATGCAATGCACTGAGTTGTATCAGTTTTTAATAAAACTAACCAAATGCAATGCACTGAGTTACATCCGTTTTTAATAAAACTAACCAAATGAAATGCACTGAGTTGTATCAGTTTTTAATAAAACTAACCAAATGCAATGCACTGAGTTGTATCAGTTTTTAATAAAACTAACCAAATGCAATGCACTGAGTTGTATCAGTTTTTAATAAAACTAACCAAATGCAATGCACTGAGTTACATCCGTTTTTAATAAAACTAACCAAATGAAATGCACTGAGTTGTATCAGTTTTTAATAAAACTAACCAAATGCAATGCACTGAGTTGTATCAGTTTTTAATAAAACTAACCAAATGCAATGCACTGAGTTACATCCGTTTTTAATAAAACTAACCAAATGCAATGCACTGAGTTGTATCAGTTTTTAA
The DNA here is from genome assembly GCA_037013455.1 of Ceratitis rosa. NCBI lineage: Eukaryota > Metazoa > Arthropoda > Insecta > Diptera > Tephritidae > Ceratitis > Ceratitis rosa. The sequence continues at coordinate 105,718 of JAWMAG010000203.1, read as the reverse complement.
TAAAACTAACCAAATGCAATGCACTGAGTTGTATCAGTTTTTAATAAAACTAACCAAATGCAATGCACTGAGTTGTATCAGTTTTTAATAAAACTAACCAAATGCAATGCACTGAGTTGTATCAGTTTTTAATAAAACTAACCAAATGCAATGCACTGAGTTACATCCGTTTTTAATAAAACTAACCAAATCCAATGCACTGAGTTGTATCAGTTTTTAATAAAACTTTCCAAATGCAATGCACTGAGTTATATCCGTTTATAATAAAACTAACCAAATGCAATGCACTGAGTTGTATCAGTTTTTAATAAAACTAACCAAATGCAATGCACTGAGTTACATCCGTTTTTAATAAAACTAACCAAATGCAATGCACTGAGTTGTATCAGTTTTTAATAAAACTAACCAAATGCAATGCACTGAGTTGTATCAGTTTTTAATAAAACTAACCAAATGCAATGCACTGAGTTGTATCAGTTTTTAATAAAACTAACCAAATGCAATGCACTGAGTTGTATCAGTTTTTAATAAAACTAACCAAATGCAATGCACTGAGTTACATCCGTTTTTAATAAAACTAACCAAATGCAATGCACTGAGTTGTATCAGTTTTTAATAAAACTTACCAAATGCAATGTACTGAGTTATATCCGTTTTTAATAAAACTAACCAAATGCAATGCACTGAGTTATATCCGTTTATAATAAAACTAACCAAATGCAATGCACTGAGTTATATCCGTTTATAATAAAACTAACCAAATGCAATGCACTGAGTTACATCCGTTTTTAATAAAACTAACCAAATGCAATGCACTGAGTTATATCCGTTTATAATAAAACTAACCAAATGCAATGCACTGAGTTATATCCGTTTATAATAAAACTAACCAAATGCAATGCACTGAGTTATATCCGTTTATAATAAAACTAACCAAATGCAATGCACTGAGTTGTATCAGTTTTTAATAAAACTAACCAAATGCAATGCACTGAGTTACATCCGTTTTTAATAAAACTAACCAAATGCAATGCACTGAGTTATATCCGTTTATAATAAAACTAACCAAATGCAATGCACTGAGTTATATCCGTTTATAATAAAACTAACCAAATGCAATGCACTGAGTTACATCCGTTTTTAATAAAACTAACCAAATGCAATGCACTGAGTTATATCCGTTTATAATAAAACTAACCAAATGCAATGCACTGAGTTATATCCGTTTATAATAAAACTAACCAAATGCAATGCACTGAGTTGTATCAGTTTTTAATAAAACTAACCAAATGCAATGCACTGAGTTACATCCGTTTTTAATAAAACTAACCAAATGCAATGCACTGAGTTACATCCGTTTATAATAAAACTAACCAAATGCAATGCACTGAGTTATATCCGTTTATAATAAAACTAACCAAATGCAATGCACTGAGTTGTATCAGTTTTTAATAAAACTAACCAAATGCAATGCACTGAGTTACATCCGTTTTTAATAAAACTAACCAAATGCAATGCACTGAGTTACATCCGTTTTTAATAAAACTAACCAAATGCAATGCACTGAGTTATATCCGTTTATAATAAAACTAACCAAATGCAATGCACTGAGTTATATCCGTTTTTAATAAAACTAACCAAATGCAATGCACTGAGTTATATCCGTTTATAATAAAACTAACCAAATGCAATGCACTGAGTTATATCCGTTTATAATAAAACTAACCAAATGCAATGCACTGAGTTACATCCGTTTTTAATAAAACTAACCAAATGCAATGCACTGAGTTATATCCGTTTTTAATAAAACTAACCAAATGCAATGCACTGAGTTACATCCGTTTTTAATAAAACTAACCAAATGCAATGCACTGAGTTACATCCGTTTATAATAAAACTAACCAAATGCAATGCACTGAGTTATATCCGTTTATAATAAAACTAACCAAATGCAATGCACTGAGTTACATCCGTTTTTAATAAAACTAACCAAATGCAATGCACTGAGTTACATCCGTTTATAATAAAACTAACCAAATGCAATGCACTGAGTTATATCCGTTTATAATAAAACTAACCAAATGCAATGCACTGAGTTGTATCAGTTTTTAATAAAACTAACCAAATGCAATGCACTGAGTTACATCCGTTTTTAATAAAACTAACCAAATGCAATGCACTGAGTTACATCCGTTTTTAATAAAACTAACCAAATGCAATGCACTGAGTTTTATCAGTTTTTAATAAAACTAACCAAATGCAATGCACTGAGTTACATCCGTTTTTAATAAAACTAACCAAATGCAATGCACTGAGTTACATCCGTTTATAATAAAACTAACCAAATGCAATGCACTGAGTTATATCCGTTTATAATAAAACTAACCAAATGCAATGCACTGAGTTGTATCAGTTTTTAATAAAACTAACCAAATGCAATGCACTGAGTTACATCCGTTTTTAATAAAACTAACCAAATGCAATGCACTGAGTTACATCCGTTTTTAATAAAACTAACCAAATGCAATGCACTGAGTTATATCCGTTTTTAATAAAACTAACCAAATGCAATGCACTGAGTTACATCCGTTTTTAATAAAACTAACCAAATGCAATGCACTGAGTTATATCCGTTTATAATAAAACTAACCAAATGCAATGCACTGAGTTATATCCGTTTATAATAAAACTAACCAAATGCAATGCACTGAGTTACATCCGTTTTTAATAAAACTAACCAAATGCAATGCACTGAGTTATATCCGTTTATAATAAAACTAACCAAATGCAATGCACTGAGTTATATCCGTTTATAATAAAACTAACCAAATGCAATGCACTGAGTTGTATCAGTTTTTAATAAAACTAACCAAATGCAATGCACTGAGTTACATCCGTTTTTAATAAAACTAACCAAATGCAATGCACTGAGTTGTATCAGTTTTTAATAAAACTAACCAAATGCAATGCACTGAGTTACATCCGTTTATAATAAAACTAACCAAATGCAATGCACTGAGTTATATCCGTTTTTAATAAAACTAACCAAATGCAATGCACTGAGTTGTATCAGTTTTTAATAAAACTAAGCAAATGCATTGCACTGAGTTACATCCGTTTTTAATAAAACTAACCAAATGCAATGCACTGAGTTGTATCAGTTTTTAATAAAACTAACCAAATGCAATGCACTGAGTTACATCCGTTTATAATAAAACTAACCAAATGCAATGCACTGAGTTATATCCGTTTATAATAAAACTAACCAAATGCAATGCACTGAGTTACATCCGTTTTTAATAAAACTAACCAAATGCAATGCACTGAGTTGTATCAGTTTTTAATAAAACTAACCAAATGCAATGCACTGAGTTACATCCGTTTATAATAAAACTAACCAAATGCAATGCACTGAGTTATATCCGTTTATAATAAAACTAACCAAATGCAATGCACTGAGTTGTATCAGTTTTTAATAAAACTAACCAAATGCAATGCACTGAGTTACATCCGTTTTTAATAAAACTAACCAAATGCAATGCACTGAGTTGTATCAGTTTTTAATAAAACTAACCAAATGCAATGCACTGAGTTACATCCGTTTATAATAAAACTAACCAAATGCAATGCACTGAGTTGTATCAGTTTTTAATAAAACTAACCAAATGCAATGCACTGAGTTACATCCGTTTTTAATAAAACTAACCAAATGCAATGCACTGAGTTGTATCAGTTTTTAATAAAACTAACCAAATGCAATGCACTGAGTTACATCCGTTTTTAATAAAACTAACCAAATGCAATGCACTGAGTTGTATCAGTTTTTAATAAAACTAACCAAATGCAATGCACTGAGTTACATCCGTTTATAATAAAACTAACCAAATGCAATGCACTGAGTTATATCCGTTTATAATAAAACTAACCAAATGCAATGCACTGAGTTACATCCGTTTTTAATAAAACTAACCAAATGCAATGCACTGAGTTGTATCAGTTTTTAATAAAACTAACCAAATGCAATGCACTGAGTTACATCCGTTTATAATAAAACTAACCAAATGCAATGCACTGAGTTATATCCGTTTATAATAAAACTAACCAAATGCAATGCACTGAGTTGTATCAGTTTTTAATAAAACTAACCAAATGCAATGCACTGAGTTACATCCGTTTTTAATAAAACTAACCAAATGCAATGCACTGAGTTGTATCAGTTTTTAATAAAACTAACCAAATGCAATGCACTGAGTTATATCCGTTTATAATAAAACTAACCAAATGCAATGCACTGAGTTGTATCAGTTTTTAATAAAACTAACCAAATGCAATGCACTGAGTTACATCCGTTTATAATAAAACTAACCAAATGCATTGCACTGAGTTATATCCGTTTATAATAAAACTAACCAAATGCAATGCACTGAGTTATATCAGTTTATAATAAAACTAACCAAATGCAATGCACTGAGTTACATCCGTTTTTAATAAAACTAACCAAATGCAATGCACTGAGTTATATCCGTTTATAATAAAACTAACCAAATGCAATGCACTGAGTTATATCCGTTTATAATAAAACTAACCAAATGCAATGCACTGAGTTGTATCAGTTTTTAATAAAACTAACCAAATGCAATGCACTGAGTTACATCCGTTTATAATAAAACTAACCAAATGCAATGCACTGAGTTATATCCGTTTATAATAAAACTAACCAAATGCAATGCACTGAGTTATATCCGTTTATAATAAAACTAACCAAATGCAATGCACTGAGTTGTATCAGTTTTTAATGAAACTAACCAAATGCAATGCACTGAGTTACATCCGTTTATAATAAAACTAACCAAATGCAATGCACTGAGTTGTATCAGTTTTTAATAAAACTAACCAAATGCAATGCACTGAGTTACATCCGTTTTTAATAAAACTAACCAAATGCAATGCACTGAGTTGTATCAGTTTTTAATAAAACTAACCAAATGCAATGCACTGAGTTGTATCAGTTTTTAATAAAACTAACCAAATGCAATGCACTGAGTTACATCCGTTTTTAATAAAACTAACCAAATGCAATGCACTGAGTTGTATCAGTTTTTAATAAAACTAACCAAATGCAATGCACTGAGTTACATCCGTTTTTAATAAAACTAACCAAATGCAATGCACTGAGTTGTATCAGTTTTTAATAAAACTAACCAAATGCAATGCACTGAGTTACATCCGTTTTTAATAAAACTAACCAAATGCAATGCACTGAGTTGTATCAGTTTTTAATAAAACTAACCAAATGCAATGCACTGAGTTATATCCGTTTATAATAAAACTAACCAAATGCAATGCACTGAGTTATATCCGTTTATAATAAAACTAACCAAATGCAATGCACTGAGTTGTATCAGTTTTTAATGAAACTAACCAAATGCAATGCACTGAGTTACATCCGTTTATAATAAAACTAACCAAATGCAATGCACTGAGTTGTATCAGTTTTTAATAAAACTAACCAAATGCAATGCACTGAGTTACATCCGTTTTTAATAAAACTAACCAAATGCAATGCACTGAGTTACATCCGTTTTTAATAAAACTAACCAAATGCAATGCACTGAGTTATATCCGTTTATAATAAAACTAACCAAATGCAATGCACTGAATTACATCCGTTTTTAATAAAACTAACCAAATGCAATGCACTGAGTTATATCCGTTTATAATAAAACTAACCAAATGCAATGCACTGAGTTATATCCGTTTATAATAAAACTAACCAAATGCAATGCACTGAGTTGTATCAGTTTTTAATAAAACTAACCAAATGCAATGCACTGAGTTACATCAGTTTATAATAAAACTAACCAAATGCAATGCACTGAGTTATATCCGTTTATAATAAAACTAACCAAATGCAATGCACTGAGTTATATCCGTTTATAATAAAACTAACCAAATGCAATGCACTGAGTTGTATCAGTTTTTAATGAAACTAACCAAATGCAATGCACTGAGTTACATCCGTTTATAATAAAACTAACCAAATGCAATGCACTGAGTTGTATCAGTTTTTAATAAAACTAACCAAATGCAATGCACTGAGTTACATCCGTTTATAATAAAACTAACCAAATGCAATGCACTGAGTTGTATCAGTTTTTAATAAAACTAACCAAATGCAATGCACTGAGTTACATCCGTTTTTAATAAAACTAACCAAATGCAATGCACTGAGTTGTATCAGTTTTTAATAAAACTAACCAAATGCAATGCACTGAGTTACATCCGTTTATAATAAAACTAACCAAATGCAATGCACTGAGTTATATCCGTTTATAATAAAACTAACCAAATGCAATGCACTGAGTTATATCCGTTTATAATAAAACTAACCAAATGCAATGCACTGAGTTGTATCAGTTTTTAATAAAACTAACCAAATGCAATGCACTGAGTTACATCCGTTTTTAATAAAACTAACCAAATGCAATGCACTGAGTTGTATCAGTTTTTAATAAAACTAAACAAATGCAATGCACTGAGTTACATCCGTTTTTAATAAAACTAACCAAATGCAATGCACTGAGTTACATCCGTTTATAATAAAACTAACCAAATGCAATGCACTGAGTTATATCCGTTTATAATAAAACTAACCAAATGCAATGCACTGAGTTATATCCGTTTATAATAAAACTAACCAAATGCAATGCACTGAGTTGTATCAGTTTTTAATAAAACTAACCAAATGCAATGCACTGAGTTACATCCGTTTATAATAAAACTAACCAAATGCAATGCACTGAGTTGTATCAGTTTTTAATAACACTAACCAAATGCAATGCACTGAGTTACATCCGTTTTTAATAAAACTAACCAAATGCAATGCACTGAGTTGTATCAGTTTTTAATAAAACTAACCAAATGCAATGCACTGAGTTACATCCGTTTTTAATAAAACTAACCAAATGCAATGCACTGAGTTGTATCAGTTTTTAATAAAACTAACCAAATGCAATGCACTGAGTTACATCCGTTTATAATAAAACTAACCAAATGCAATGCACTGAGTTACATCCGTTTTTAATAAAACTAACCAAATGCAATGCACTGAGTTGTATCAGTTTTTAATAAAACTAACCAAATGCAATGCACTGAGTTGTATCAGTTTTTAATAAAACTAACCAAATGCAATGCACTGAGTTACATCCGTTTATAATAAAACTAACCAAATGCAATGCACTGAGTTATATCCGTTTATAATAAAACTAACCAAATGCAATGCACTGAGTTGTATCAGTTTTTAATAAAACTAACCAAATGCAATGCACTGAGTTACATCCGTTTTTAATAAAACTAACCAAATGCAATGCACTGAGTTGTATCAGTTTTTAATAAAACTAACCAAATGCAATGCACTGAGTTACATCCGTTTATAATAAAACTAACCAAATGCAATGCACTGAGTTATATCCGTTTATAATAAAACTAACCAAATGCAATGCACTGAGTTATATCCGTTTATAATAAAACTAACCAAATGCAATGCACTGAGTTACATCCGTTTTTAATAAAACTAACCAAATGCAATGCACTGAGTTATATCCGTTTATAATAAAACTAACCAAATGCAATGCACTGAGTTATATCCGTTTATAATAAAACTAACCAAATGCAATGCACTGAGTTGTATCAGTTTTTAATAAAACTAACCAAATGCAATGCACTGAGTTACATCCGTTTATAATAAAACTAACCAAATGCAATGCACTGAGTTATATCCGTTTATAATAAAACTAACCAAATGGAATGCACTGAGTTATATCCGTTTATAATAAAACTAACCAAATGCAATGCACTGAGTTGTATCAGTTTTTAATAAAACTAACCAAATGCAATGCACTGAGTTACATCCGTTTATAATAAAACTAACCAAATGCAATGCACTGAGTTGTATCAGTTTTTAATAAAACTAACCAAATGCAATGCACTGAGTTACATCCGTTTTTAATAAAACTAACCAAATGCAATGCACTGAGTTATATCCGTTTATAATAAAACTAACCAAATGCAATGCACTGAGTTATATCCGTTTATAATAAAACTAACCAAATGCAATGCACTGAGTTACATCCGTTTTTAATAAAACTAACCAAATGCAATGCACTGAGTTATATCCGTTTATAATAAAACTAACCAAATGCAATGCACTGAGTTATATCCGTTTATAATAAAACTAACCAAATGCAATGCACTGAGTTATATCCGTTTATAATAAAACTAACCAAATGCAATGCACTGAGTTGTATCAGTTTTTAATAAAACTAACCAAATGCAATGCACTGAGTTACATCCGTTTTTAATAAAACTAACCAAATGCAATGCACTGAGTTATATCCGTTTATAATAAAACTAACCAAATGCAATGCACTGAATTATATCCGTTTATAATAAAACTAACCAAATGCAATGCACTGAGTTGTATCAGTTTTTAATAAAACTAACCAAATGCAATGCACTGAGTTATATCCGTTTATAATAAAACTAACCAAATGCAATGCACTGAGTTACATCCGTTTTTAATAAAACTAACCAAATGCAATGCACTGAGTTGTATCAGTTTTTAATAAAACTAACCAAATGCAATGCACTGAGTTATATCCGTTTATAATAAAACTAACCAAATGCAATGCACTGAGTTATATCCGTTTATAATAAAACTAACCAAATGCAATGCACTGAGTTATATCCGTTTATAATAAAACTAACCAAATGCAATGCACTGAGTTGTATCAGTTTTTAATAAAACTAACCAAATGCAATGCACTGAGTTACATCCGTTTTTAATAAAACTAACCAAATGCAATGCACTGAGTTGTATCAATTTTTAATAAAACTAACCAAATGCAAAGCACTGAGTTATATCCGTTTATAATAAAACTAACCAAATGCAATGCACTGAGTTGTATCAGTTTTTAATAAAACTAACCAAATGCAATGCACTGAGTTATATCCGTTTATAATAAAACTAACCAAATGCAATGCACTGAGTTATATCCGTTTATAATAAAACTAACCAAATGCAATGCACTGAGTTATATCCGTTTATAATAAAACTAACCAAATGCAATGCACTGAGTTGTATCAGTTTTTAATAAAACTTACCAAATGCAATGCACTGAGTTATATCCGTTTTTAATAAAACTAACCAAATGCAATGCACTGAGTTGTATCAGTTTTAATAAAACTAACCAAATGCAGTGCACTAAGTTACATCCGTTTTTAATAAAACTAACCAAATGCAATGCACTGAGTTGTATCAGTTTTTAATAAAACTTACCAAATGCAATGCACTGAGTTATATCCGTTTATAATAAAACTAACCAAATGCAATGCACTGAGTTAAATCAGTTTTTAATAAAACTTACCAAATGCAATGCACTGAGTTATATCCGTTTTTAATAAAACTAACCAAATGCAATGCACTGAGTTATATCAGTTTTTAATAAAACTCACCAAATGCAGTGCACTAAGTTACATCCGTTTTTAATAAAACTAACCAAATGCAATGCACTGAGTTGTATCAGTTTTTAATAAAACTAACCAAATGCAATGCATTGAGTTGTATCAGTTTTTAATAAAACTAACCAAATGCAATGCACTGAGTTGTATCAGTTTTTAATAAAACTAACCAAATGCAATGCACTGAGTTGTATCAGTTTTTAATAAAACTAACCAAATGCAATGCACTGAGTTACATCCGTTTTTAATAAAACTAACCAAATGCAATGCACTGAGTTGTATCAGTTTTTAATAAAACTAACCAAATGCAATGCATTGAGTTGTATCAGTTTTTAATAAAACTAACCAAATGCAATGCCCTGAGTTGTATCAGTTTTTAATAAAACTAACCAAATGCAATGCACTGAGTTACATCCGTTTTTAATAAAACTAACCAAATGCAATGCACTGAGTTGTATCAGTTTTTAATAAAACTAACCAAATGCAATGCACTGAGTTGTATCAGTTTTTAATAAAACTAACCAAATGCAATGCACTGAGTTACATCCGTTTTTAATAAAACTAACCAAATGCAATGCACTGAGTTGTATCAGTTTTTAATAAAACTTACCAAATGCAATGCACTGAGTTATATCCGTTTATAATAAAACTAACCAAATGCAATGCACTGAGTTGTATCAGTTTTTAATAAAACTAACCAAATGCAATGCACTGAGTTATATCCGTTTTTAATAAAACTAACCAAATGCAATGCACTGAGTTGTATCAGTTTTTAATAAAACTAACCAAATGCAATGCACTGAGTTGTATCAGTTTTTAATAAAACTAACCAAATGCAATGCACTGAGTTACATCCGTTTTTAATAAAACTAACCAAATGCAATGCACTGAGTTGTATCAGTTTTTAATAAAACTTACCAAATGCAATGCACTGAGTTATATCCGTTTATAATAAAACTAACCAAATGCAATGCACTGAGTTGTATCAGTTTTTAATAAAACTTACCAAATGCAATGCACTGAGTTATATCCGTTTTTAATAAAACTAACCAAATGCAATGCACTGAGTTGTATCTGTTTTTAATAAAACTTACCAAATGCAATGCACTGAGTTATATCCGTTTATAATAAAACTAACCAAATGCAATGCACTGAGTTGTATCAGTTTTTAATAAAACTTACCAAATGCAATGCACTGAGTTATATCCGTTTATAATAAAACTAACCAAGTGCAATGCACTGAGTTGTATCAGTTTTTAATAAAACTAACCAAATGCAATGCACTGAGTTATATCCGTTTTTAATAAAACTAACCAAATGCAATGCACTGAGTTGTATCAGTTTTTAATAAAACTAACCAAATGCAATGCACTGAGTTGTATCAGTTTTTAATAAAACTAACCAAATGCAATGCACTGAGTTACATCCGTTTTTAATAAAACTAACCAAATGCAATGCACTGAGTTGTATCAGTTTTTAATAAAACTTACCAAATGCAATGCACTGAGTTATATCCGTTTATAATAAAACTAACCAAATGCAATGCACTGAGTTGTATCAGTTTTTAATAAAACTTACCAAATGCAATGCACTGAGTTATATCCGTTTTTAATAAAACTAACCAAATGCAATGCACTGAGTTGTATCAGTTTTTAATAAAACTAACCAAATGCAGTGCACTGAGTTACATCCGTTTTTAATAAAACTAACCAAATGCAATGCACTGAGTTGTATCAGTTTTTAATAAAACTAACCAAATGCAATGCATTGAGTTGTATCAGTTTTTAATAAAACTAACCAAATGCAATGCACTGAGTTACATCCGTTTTTAATAAAACTAACCAAATGCAATGCACTGAGTTGTATCAGTTTTTAATAAAACTAACCAAATGCAATGCACTGAGTTACATCCGTTTTTAATAAAACAAACCAAATGCAATGCACTGAGTTGTATCAGTTTTTAATAAAACTAACCAAATGCAATGCATTGAGTTGTATCAGTTTTTAATAAAACTAACCAAATGCAATGCACTGAGTTACATCCGTTTTTAATAAAACTAACCAAATGCAATGCACTGAGTTGTATCAGTTTTTAATAAAACTAACCAAATGCAATGCACTGAGTTACATCCGTTTTTAATAAAACTAACCAAATGCAATGCACTGAGTTGTATCAGTTTTTAATAAAACTAACCAAATGCAATGCATTGAGTTACATCCGTTTTTAATAAAACTAACCAAATGCAATGCACTGAGTTGTATCAGTTTTTAATAAAACTAACCAAATGCAATGCACTGAGTTACATCCGTTTTTAATAAAACTAACCAAATGCAATGCACTGAGTTGTATCAGTTTTTAATAAAACTAACCAAATGCAATGCACTGAGTTACATCCGTTGTTAATAAAACTAACCAAATGCAATGCACTGAGTTGTATCAGTTTTTAATAAAACTTACCAAATGCAATGCACTGAGTTACATCCGTTTTTAATAAAACTAACCAAATGCAATGCACTGAGTTGTATCAGTTTTTACTAAAACTTACAAATGCAATGCATTGAGTTGTATCAGTTTTTAATAAAACTAACCAAATGCAATGCACTGAGTTACATCCGTTTTTAATAAAACTAACCAAATGCAATGCACTGAGTTGTATCAGTTTTTAATAAAACTAACCAAATGCAATGCACTGAGTTGTATCAGTTTTTAATAAAACTAACCAAATGCAATGCACTGAGTTACATCCGTTTTTAATAAAACTAACCAAATGCAATGCACTGAGTTGTATCAGTTTTTAATAAAACTAACCAAATGCAATGCACTGAGTTAAATCCGTTTTTAATAAAACTAACCAAATGCAATGCACTGAGTTGTATCAGTTTTTAATAAAACTAACCAAATGCAATGCACTGAGTTGTATCAGTTTTTAATAAAACTAACCAAATGCAATGCACTGAGTTACATCCGTTTTTAATAAAACTAACCAAATGCAATGCACTGAGTTGTATCAGTTTTTAATAAAACTAACCAAATGCAATGCATTGAGTTGTATCAGTTTTTAATAAAACTAACCAAATGCAATGCACTGAGTTGTATCAGTTTTTAATAAAACTAACCAAATGCAATGCACTGAGTTACATCCGTTTTTAATAAAACTAACCAAATGCAATGCACTGAGTTGTATCAGTTTTTAATAAAACTAACCAAATGCAATGCACTGAGTTACATCCGTTTTTAATAAAACTAACCAAATGCAATGCACTGAGTTGTATCAGTTTTTAATAAAACTAACCAAATGCAATGCATTGAGTTACATCCGTTTTTAATAAAACTAACCAAATGCAATGCACTGAGTTGTATCAGTTTTTAATAAAACTAACCAAATGCAATGCACTGAGTTACATCCGTTTTTAATAAAACTAACCAAATGCAATGCACTGAGTTGTATCAGTTTTTAATAAAACTAACCAAATGCAATGCACTGAGTTACATCCGTTGTTAATAAAACTAACCAAATGCAATGCACTGAGTTGTATCAGTTTTTAATAAAACTAACCAAATGCAATGCACTGAGTTACATCCGTTTTTAATAAAACTAACCAAATGCAATGCACTGAGCTGTATCAGTTTTTAATAAAACTAACCAAATGCAATGCATTGAGTTACATCCGTTTTTAATAAAACTAACCAAATGCAATGCACTGAGTTGTATCAGTTTTTAATAAAACTAACCAAATGCAATGCACTGAGTTACATCCGTTTTTAATAAAACTAACCAAATGCAATGCACTGAGTTGTATCAGTTTTTAATAAAACTAACCAAATGCAATGCACTGAGTTACATCCGTTGTTAATAAAACTAACCAAATGCAATGCACTGAGTTGTATCAGTTTTTAATAAAACTTACCAAATGCAATGCACTGAGTTACATCCGTTTATAATAAAACTAACCTAATGCAATGCACTGAGTTGTATCAGTTTTTACTAAAACTTACAAATGCAATGCATTGAGTTGTATCAGTTTTTAATAAAACTAACCAAATGCAATGCACTGAGTTACATCCGTTTTTAATAAAACTAACCAAATGCAATGCACTGAGTTGTATCAGTTTTTAATAAAACTAACCAAATGCAATGCACTGAGTTGTATCAGTTTTTAATAAAACTAACCAAATGCAATGCACTGAGTTACATCCGTTTTTAATAAAACTAACCAAATGCAATGCACTGAGTTGTATCAGTTTTTAATAAAACTAACCAAATGCAATGCACTGAGTTAAATCCGTTTTTAATAAAACTAACCAAATGCAATGCACTGAGTTGTATCAGTTTTTAATAAAACTAACCAAATGCAATGCACTGAGTTGTATCAGTTTTTAATAAAACTAACCAAATGCAATGCACTGAGTTACATCCGTTTTTAATAAAACTAACCAAATGCAATGCACTGAGTTGTATCAGTTTTTAATAAAACTAACCAAATGCAATGCATTGAGTTGTATCAGTTTTTAATAAAACTAACCAAATGCAATGCACTGAGTTGTATCAGTTTTTAATAAAACTAACCAAATGCAATGCACTGAGTTACATCCGTTTTTAATAAAACTAACCAAATGCAATGCACTGAGTTGTATCAGTTTTTAATAAAACTAACCAAATGCAATGCACTGAGTTGTATCAGTTTTTAATAAAACTAACCAAATGCAATGCACTGAGTTACATCCGTTTTTAATAAAACTAACCAAATGCAATGCACTGAGTTGTATCAGTTTTTAATAAAACTAACCAAATGCAATGCACTGAGTTGTATCAGTTTTTAATAAAACTAACCAAATGCAATGCACTGAGTTACATCCGTTTTTAATAAAACTAACCAAATGCAATGCACTGAGTTGTATCAGTTTTTAATAAAACTTACCAAATGCAATGCACTGAGTTATATCCGTTTATAATAAAACTAACCAAATGCAATGCACTGAGTTAAATCCGTTTTTAATAAAACTAACCAAATGCAATGCACTGAGTTATATCCGTTTATAATAAAACTAACCAAATGCAATGCACTGAGTTGTATCAGTTTTTAATAAAACTTACCAAATGCAATGCACTGAGTTATATCCGTTTTTAATAAAACTAACCAAATGCAATGCACTGAGTTGTATCAGTTTTTAATAAAACTAACCAAATGCAATGCACTGAGTTATATCCGTTTATAATAAAACTAACCAAATGCAATGCACTGAGTTGTATCAGTTTTTAATAAAACTAACCAAATGCAATGCACTGAGTTATATCCGTTTTTAATAAAACTAACCAAATGCAATGCACTGAGTTGTATCAGTTTTTAATAAAACTAACCAAATGCAATGCACTGAGTTGTATCAATTTTTAATAAAACTAACCAAATGCAATGCACTGAGTTACATCCGTTTTTAATAAAACTAACCAAATGCAATGCACTGAGTTGTATCAGTTTTTAATAAAACTTACCAAATGCAATGCACTGAGTTATATCCGTTTATAATAACACTAACCAAATGCAATGCACTGAGTTGTATCAGTTTTTAATAAAACTTACCAAATGCAATGCACTGAGTTATATCCGTTTTTAATAAAACTAACCAAATGCAATGCACTGAGTTGTGTCAGTTTTTAATAAAACTAACCAAATGCAATGCACTGAGTTATATCCGTTTATAATAAAACTAACCAAATGCAATGCACTGAGTTGTATCAGTTTTTAATAAAACTAACCAAATGCAATGCACTGAGTTATATCCGTTTTTAATAAAACTAACCAAATGCAATGCACTGAGTTGTATCAGTTTTTAATAAAACTAACCAAATGCAATTCACTGAGTTGTATCAGTTTTTAATAAAACTTACCAAATGCAATGCACTGAGTTATATCCGTTTATAATAACACTAACCAAATGCAATGCACTGAGTTGTATCAGTTTTTAATAAAACTAACCAAATGCAATGCACTGAGTTGTATCAGTTTTTAATAAAACTAACCAAATGCAATGCACTGAGTTGTATCAGTTTTTAATAAAACTAACCAAATGCAATGCACTGAGTTACATCCGTTTTTAATAAAACTAACCAAATGCAATGCACTGAGTTGTATCAGTTTTTAATAAAACTTACCAAATGCAATGCACTGAGTTATATCCGTTTTTAATAAAACTAACCAAATGCAATGCACTGAGTTGTATCAGTTTTTAATAAAACTTACCAAATGCAATGCACTGAGTTATATCCGTTTATAATAAAACTAACCAAATGCAATGCACTGAGTTGTATCAGTTTTTAATAAAACTAACCAAATGCAATGCACTGAGTTATATCCGTCTTTAATAAAACTAACCAAATGCAATGCACTGAGTTGTATCAGTTTTTAATAAAACTAACCAAATGCAATTCACTGAGTTGTATCAGTTTTTAATAAAACTTACCAAATGCAATGCACTGAGTTATATCCGTTTATAATAACACTAACCAAATGCAATGCACTGAGTTGTATCAGTTTTTAATAAAACTTACCAAATGCAATGCACTGAGTTGTATCAGTTTTTAATAAAACTAACCAAATGCAATGCACTGAGTTGTATCAGTTTTTAATAAAACTAACCAAATGCAATGCACTGAGTTACATCCGTTTTTAATAAAACTAACCAAATGCAATGCACTGAGTTGTATCAGTTTTTAATAAAACTTACCAAATGCAATGCACTGAGTTATATCCGTTTATAATAAAACTAACCAAATGCAATGCACTGAGTTGTATCAGTTTTTAATAAAACTAACCAAATGCAATGCACTGAGTTATATCCGTTTTTAATAAAACTAACCAAATGCAATGCACTGAGTTGTATCAGTTTTTAATAAAACTAACCAAATGCAATTCACTGAGTTGTATCAGTTTTTAATAAAACTTACCAAATGCAATGCACTGAGTTATATCCGTTTATAATAACACTAACCAAATGCAATGCACTGAGTTGTATCAGTTTTTAATAAAACTTACCAAATGCAATGCACTGAGTTATATCCGTTTTTAATAAAACTAACCAAATGCAATGCACTGAGTTGTGTCAGTTTTTAATAAAACTAACCAAATGCAATGTACTGAGTTACATCCGTTTTTAATAAAACTAACCAAATGCAATGCACTGAGTTGTATCAGTTTTTAATAAAACTAACCAAATGCAATGCACTGAGTTGTATCAGTTTTTAATAAAACTAACCAAATGCAAGGCACTGAGTTACATCCGTTTTTAATAAAACTAACCAAATGCAATGCACTGAGTTGTATCAGTTTTTAATAAAACTTACCAAATGCAATGCACTGAGTTATATCCGTTTATAATAAAACTAACCAAATGCAATGCACTGAGTTGTATCAGTTTTTAATAAAACTAACCAAATGCAATGCACTGAGTTATATCCGTTTATAATAAAACTAACCAAATGCAATGCACTGAGTTGTATCAGTTTTTAATAAAACTAACCAAATGCAATGCACTGAGTTATATCCGTTTTTAATAAAACTAACCAAATGCAATGCACTGAGTTGTATCAGTTTTTAATAAAACTAACCAAATGCAATTCACTGAGTTGTATCAGTTTTTAATAAAACTTACCAAATGCAATGCACTGAGTTATATCCGTTTATAATAACACTAACCAAATGCAATGCACTGAGTTGTATCAGTTTTTAATAAAACTTACCAAATGCAATGCACTGAGTTATATCCGTTTTTAATAAAACTAACCAAATGCAATGCACTGAGTTGTGTCAGTTTTTAATAAAACTAACCAAATGCAATGTACTGAGTTACATCCGTTTTTAATAAAACTAACCAAATGCAATGCACTGAGTTGTATCAGTTTTTAATAAAACTAACCAAATGCAATGCACTGAGTTATATCCGTTTTTAATAAAACTAACCAAATGCAATGCACTGAGTTGTATCAGTTTTTAATAAAACTAACCAAATGAAATTCACTGAGTTGTATCAGTTTTTAATAAAACTAACCAAATGCAATGCACTGAGTTAAATCCGTTTTTAATAAAACTAACCAAATGCAATGCACTGAGTTGTATCAGTTTTTAATAAAACTAACCAAATGCAATTCACTGAGTTATATCCGTTTTTAATAAAACTAACCAAATGCAATGCACTGAGTTGTATCAGTTTTTAATAAAACTAACCAAATGCAATTCACTGAGTTGTATCAGTTTTTAATAAAACTAACCAAATGCAATGCACTGAGTTAAATCCGTTTTTAATAAAACTAACCAAATGCAATGCACTGAGTTGTATCAGTTTTTAATAAAACTAACCAAATGCAATGCACTGAGTTACATCCGTTTTTAATAAAACTAACCAAATGCAATGCACTGAGTTGTATCAGTTTTTAATAAAACTTACCAAATGCAATGCACTGAGTTATATCCGTTTATAATAAAACTAACCAAATGCAATGCACTGAGTTGTATCAGTTTTTAATAAAACTAACCAAATGCAATGCACTGAGTTATATCCGTTTTTAATAAAACTAACCAAATGCAATGCACTGAGTTGTATCAGTTTTTAATAAAACTAACCAAATGCAATTCACTGAGTTGTATCAGTTTTTAATAAAACTAACCAAATGCAATGCACTGAGTTAAATCCGTTTTTAATAAAACTAACCAAATGCAATGCACTGAGTTGTATCAGTTTTTAATAAAACTAACCAAATGCAATGCACTGAGTTGTATCAGTTTTTAATAAAACTAACCAAATGCAATGCACTGAGTTACATCCGTTTTTAATAAAACTAACCAAATGCAATGCACTGAGTTGTATCAGTTTTTAATAAAACTAACCAAATGCAATGCATTGAGTTGTATCAGTTTTTAATAAAACTAACCAAATGCAATGCACTGAGTTGTATCAGTTTTTAATAAAACTAACCAAATGCAATGCACTGAGTTACATCCGTTTTTAATAAAACTAACCAAATGCAATGCACTGAGTTGTATCAGTTTTTAATAAAACTAACCAAATGCAATGCACTGAGTTGTATCAGTTTTTAATAAAACTAACCAAATGCAATGCACTGAGTTACATCCGTTTTTAATAAAACTAACCAAATGCAATGCACTGAGTTGTATCAGTTTTTAATAAAACTTACCAAATGCAATGCACTGAGTTATATCCGTTTATAATAAAACTAACCAAATGCAATGCACTGAGTTGTATCAGTTTTTAATAAAACTAACCAAATGCAATGAACTGAGGTATATCCGTTTTTAATAAAACTAACCAAATGCAATGCACTGAGTTGTATCAGTTTTTAATAAAACTAACCAAATGCAATGCACTGAGTTGTATCAGTTTTTAATAAAACTAACCAAATGCAATGCACTGAGTTACATCCGTTTTTAATAAAACTAACCAAATGCAATGCACTGAGTTGTATCAGTTTTTAATAAAACTTACCAAATGCAATGCACTGAGTTATATCCGTTTATAATAAAACTAACCAAATGCAATGCACTGAGTTGTATCAGTTTTTAATAAAACTTACCAAATGCAATGCACTGAGTTATATCCGTTTTTAATAAAACTAACCAAATGCAATGCACTGAGTTGTATCAGTTTTTAATAAAACTTACCAAATGCAATGCACTGAGTTATATCCGTTTATAATAAAACTAACCAAATGCAATGCACTGAGTTGTATCAGTTTTTAATAAAACTTACCAAATGCAATGCACTGAGTTATATCCGTTTATAATAAAACTAACCAAGTGCAATGCACTGAGTTGTATCAGTTTTTAATAAAACTAACCAAATGCAATGCACTGAGTTATATCCGTTTTTAATAAAACTAACCAAATGCAATGCACTGAGTTGTATCAGTTTTTAATAAAACTAACCAAATGCAATGCACTGAGTTGTATCAGTTTTTAATAAAACTAACCAAATGCAATGCACTGAGTTACATCCGTTTTTAATAAAACTAACCAAATGCAATGCACTGAGTTGTATCAGTTTTTAATAAAACTTACCAAATGCAATGCACTGAGTTATATCCGTTTATAATAAAACTAACCAAATGCAATGCACTGAGTTGTATCAGTTTTTAATAAAACTTACCAAATGCAATGCACTGAGTTATATCCGTTTTTAATAAAACTAACCAAATGCAATGCACTGAGTTGTATCAGTTTTTAATAAAACTAACCAAATGCAGTGCACTGAGTTACATCCGTTTTTAATAAAACTAACCAAATGCAATGCACTGAGTTGTATCAGTTTTTAATAAAACTAACCAAATGCAATGCATTGAGTTGTATCAGTTTTTAATAAAACTAACCAAATGCAATGCACTGAGTTACATCCGTTTTTAATAAAACTAACCAAATGCAATGCACTGAGTTGTATCAGTTTTTAATAAAACTAACCAAATGCAATGCACTGAGTTACATCCGTTTTTAATAAAACAAACCAAATGCAATGCACTGAGTTGTATCAGTTTTTAATAAAACTAACCAAATGCAATGCATTGAGTTGTATCAGTTTTTAATAAAACTAACCAAATGCAATGCACTGAGTTACATCCGTTTTTAATAAAACTAACCAAATGCAATGCACTGAGTTGTATCAGTTTTTAATAAAACTAACCAAATGCAATGCACTGAGTTACATCCGTTTTTAATAAAACTAACCAAATGCAATGCACTGAGTCGTATCAGTTTTTAATAAAACTAACCAAATGCAATGCATTGAGTTACATCCGTTTTTAATAAAACTAACCAAATGCAATGCACTGAGTTGTATCAGTTTTTAATAAAACTAACCAAATGCAATGCACTGAGTTACATCCGTTTTTAATAAAACTAACCAAATGCAATGCACTGAGTTGTATCAGTTTTTAATAAAACTAACCAAATGCAATGCACTGAGTTACATCCGTTGTTAATAAAACTAACCAAATGCAATGCACTGAGTTGTATCAGTTTTTAATAAAACTTACCAAATGCAATGCACTGAGTTACATCCGTTTTTAATAAAACTAACCAAATGCAATGCACTGAGTTGTATCAGTTTTTACTAAAACTTACCAAATGCAATGCACTGAGTTATATCCGTTTTTAATAAAACTAACCAAATGCAATGCACTGAGTTGTATCAGTTTTTAATAAAACTTACCAAATGCAATGCACTGAGTTACATCCGTTTTTAATAAAACTAACCAAATGCAATGCACTGAGTTGTATCAGTTTTTAATAAAACTTACCAAATGCAATGCACTGAGTTATATCCGTTTTTAATAAAACTAACCAAATGCAATGCACTGAGTTGTATCAGTTTTTAATAAAACTTACCAAATGCAATGCACTGAGTTACATCCGTTTTTAATAAAACTAACCAAATGCAATGCACTGAGTTGTATCAGTTTTTAATAAAACTTACCAAATGCAATGCACTGAGTTATATCCGTTTATAATAAAACTAACCAAATGCAATGCACTGAGTTAAATCCGTTTTTAATAAAACTAACCAAATGCAATGCACTGAGTTATATCCGTTTATAATAAAACTAACCAAATGCAATGCACTGAGTTGTATCAGTTTTTAATAAAACTTACCAAATGCAATGCACTGAGTTATATCCGTTTTTAATAAAACTAACCAAATGCAATGCACTGAGTTGTGTCAGTTTTTAATAAAACTAACCAAATGCAATGCACTGAGTTATATCCGTTTATAATAAAACTAACCAAATGCAATGCACTGAGTTGTATCAGTTTTTAATAAAACTTACCAAATGCAATGCACTGAGTTGTATCAGTTTTTAATAAAACTTACCAAATGCAATGCACTGAGTTGTATCAGTTTTTAATAAAACTAACCAAATGCAATGCACTGAGTTATATCCGTTTTTAATAAAACTAACCAAATGCAATGCACTGAGTTACATCCGTTTTTAATAAAACTAACCAAATGCAATGCACTGAGTTGTATCAGTTTTTAATAAAACTAACCAAATGCAATGCACTGAGTTGTATCAGTTTTTAATAAAACTAACCAAATGCAATGCATTGAGTTGTATCAGTTTTTAATAAAACTAACCAAATGCAATGCACTGAGTTGTATCAGTTTTTAATAAAACTAACCAAATGCAATGCATTGAGTTGTATCAGTTTTTAATAAAACTAACCAAATGCAATGCACTGAGTTACATCCGTTTTTAATAAAACTAACCAAATGCAATGCACTGAGTTGTATCAGTTTTTAATAAAACTAACCAAATGCAATGCATTGAGTTGTATCAGTTTTTAATAAAACTAACCAAATGCAATGCACTGAGTTGTATCAGTTTTTAATAAAACTAACCAAATGCAATGCATTGAGTTGTATCAGTTTTTAATAAAACTAACCAAATGCAATGCATTGAGTTGTATCAGTTTTTAATAAAACTAACCAAATGCAATGCATTGAGTTGTATCAGTTTTTAATAAAACTAACCAAATGCAATGCACTGAGTTACATCCGTTTTTAATAAAACTAACCAAATGCAATGCACTGAGTTGTATCAGTTTTTAATAAAACTAACCAAATGCATTGCACTGAGTTATATCCGTTTATAATAAAACTAACCAAACGCAATGCACTGAGTTATATCCGTTTATAATAAAACTAACCAAATGCAATGCACTGAGTTATATCCGTTTATAATAAAACTAACCAAATGCAATGCACTGAGTTATATTCGTTTATAATAAAACTAACCAAATGCAATGCACTGAGTTACATCCGTTTTTAATAAAGCTAACCAAATGCAATGCACTGAGTTATATCCGTTTATAATAAAACTAACCAAATGCAATGCACTGAGTTATATCCGTTTATAATAAAACTAACCAAATGCAATGCACTGAGTTATATTCGTTTATAATAAAACTAACCAAATGCAATGCACTGAGTTGTATCAGTTTTTAATAAAGCTAACCAAATGCAATGCACTGAGTTATATCCGTTTATAATAAAACTAACCAAATGCAATGCACTGAGTTATATCCGTTTATAATAAAACTAACCAAATGCAATGCATTGAGTTGTATCCGTTTTTAGTAAAACTAACAAAATGCAATGAACTGAGTTACATCCGTTTTTAATAAAACTAACCAAATGCAATGCATTGAGTTGTATCAGTTTTTAATAAAACTAACCAAATGCAATGCACTGAGTTACATCCGTTTTTAATAAAACTAACCAAATGCAATGCACTGAGTTGTATCAGTTTTTAATAAAACTAACCAAATGCAATGCACTGAGTTATATCCGTTTATAATAAAACTAACCAAATGCAATGCACTGAGTTATATCCGTTTATAATAAAACTAACCAAATGCAATGCACTGAGTTATATCCGTTTATAATAAAACTAACCAAATGCAATGCACTGAGTTATATCCGTTTATAATAAAACTAACCAAATGCAATGCACTGAGTTACATCCGTTTTTAATAAAACTAACCAAATGCAATGCACTGAGTTGTATCAGTTTTTAATAAAGCTAACCAAATGCAATGCACTGAGTTATATCCGTTTATAATAAAACTAACCAAATGCAATGCACTGAGTTATATCCGTTTATAATAAAACTAACCAAATGCAATGCATTGAGTTGTATCAGTTTTTAATAAAACTAACCAAATGCAATGCATTGAGTTGTATCAGTTTTTAATAAAACTAACCAAATGCAATGCATTGAGTTGTATCAGTTTTTAATAAAACTAACCAAATGCAATGCATTGAGTTGTATCAGTTTTTAATAAAACTAACCAAATGCAATGCACTGAGTTATATTCGTTTATAATAAAACTAACCAAATGCAATGCACTGAGTTGTATCAGTTTTTAATAAAGCTAACCAAATGCAATGCACTGAGTTATATCCGTTTATAATAAAACTAACCAAATGCAATGCACTGAGTTATATCCGTTTATAATAAAACTAACCAAATGCAATGCATTGAGTTGTATCAGTTTTTAATAAAACTAACCAAATGCAATGCATTGAGTTGTATCAGTTTTTAATAAAACTAACCAAATGCAATGCATTGAGTTGTATCAGTTTTTAATAAAACTAACCAAATGCAATGCACTGAGTTACATCCGTTTTTAATAAAACTAACCAAATGCAATGCACTGAGTTGTATCAGTTTTTAATAAAACTAACCAAATGCAATGCACTGAGTTATATCCGTTTATAATAAAACTAACCAAATGCAATGCACTGAGTTATATCCGTTTATAATAAAACTAACCAAATGCAATGCACTGAGTTATATCCGTTTATAATAAAACTAACCAAATGCAATGCACTGAGTTATATCCGTTTATAATAAAACTAACCAAATGCAATGCACTGAGTTATATCCGTTTATAATAAAACTAACCAAATGCAATGCACTGAGTTATATCCGTTTATAATAAAACTAACCAAATGCAATGCACTGAGTTACATCCGTTTTTAATAAAACTAACCAAATGCAATGCACTGAGTTGTATCAGTTTTTAATAAAGCTAACCAAATGCAATGCACTGAGTTATATCCGTTTATAATAAAACTAACCAAATGCAATGCACTGAGTTATATCCGTTTATAATAAAACTAACCAAATGCAATGCATTGAGTTGTATCAGTTTTTAATAAAACTAACCAAATGCAATGCATTGAGTTGTATCAGTTTTTAATAAAACTAACCAAATGCAATGCATTGAGTTGTATCAGTTTTTAATAAAACTAACCAAATGCAATGCACTGAGTTACATCCGTTTTTAATAAAACTAACCAAATGCAATGCACTGAGTTGTATCAGTTTTTAATAAAACTAACCAAATGCAATGCACTGAGTTATATCCGTTTATAATAAAACTAACCAAATGCAATGCACTGAGTTATATCCGTTTATAATAAAACTAACCAAATGCAATGCACTGAGTTATATCCGTTTATAATAAAACTAACCAAATGCAATGCACTGAGTTATATCCGTTTATAATAAAACTAACCAAATGCAATGCACTGAGTTATATCCGTTTATAATAAAACTAACCAAATGCAATGCACTGAGTTACATCCGTTTTTAATAAAACTAACCAAATGCAATGCACTGAGTTGTATCAGTTTTTAATAAAGCTAACCAAATGCAATGCACTGAGTTATATCCGTTTATAATAAAACTAACCAAATGCAATGCACTGAGTTATATCCGTTTATAATAAAACTAACCAAATGCAATGCATTGAGTTGTATCAGTTTTTAATAAAACTAACCAAATGCAATGCATTGAGTTGTATCAGTTTTTAATAAAACTAACCAAATGCAATGCATTGAGTTGTATCAGTTTTTAATAAAACTAACCAAATGCAATGCATTGAGTTGTATCAGTTTTTAATAAAACTAACCAAATGCAATGCACTGAGTTATATTCGTTTATAATAAAACTAACCAAATGCAATGCACTGAGTTGTATCAGTTTTTAATAAAGCTAACCAAATGCAATGCACTGAGTTATATCCGTTTATAATAAAACTAACCAAATGCAATGCACTGAGTTATATCCGTTTATAATAAAACTAACCAAATGCAATGCATTGAGTTGTATCAGTTTTTAATAAAACTAACCAAATGCAATGCATTGAGTTGTATCAGTTTTTAATAAAACTAACCAAATGCAATGCATTGAGTTGTATCAGTTTTTAATAAAACTAACCAA
This sequence comes from Ceratitis rosa, assembly GCA_037013455.1. Lineage (NCBI taxonomy): Eukaryota > Metazoa > Arthropoda > Insecta > Diptera > Tephritidae > Ceratitis > Ceratitis rosa. The sequence continues at coordinate 80,408 of JAWMAG010000203.1, read as the reverse complement.
ATGCAATGCACTGAGTTACATCCGTTTTTAATAAAACTAACCAAATGCAATGCACTGAGTTGTATCAGTTTTTAATAAAACTAACCAAATGCAATGCACTGAGTTATATCCGTTTATAATAAAACTAACCAAATGCAATGCACTGAGTTATATCCGTTTATAATAAAACTAACCAAATGCAATGCACTGAGTTATATCCGTTTATAATAAAACTAACCAAATGCAATGCACTGAGTTATATCCGTTTATAATAAAACTAACCAAATGCAATGCACTGAGTTACATCCGTTTTTAATAAAACTAACCAAATGCAATGCACTGAGTTGTATCAGTTTTTAATAAAGCTAACCAAATGCAATGCACTGAGTTATATCCGTTTATAATAAAACTAACCAAATGCAATGCACTGAGTTATATCCGTTTATAATAAAACTAACCAAATGCAATGCATTGAGTTGTATCAGTTTTTAATAAAACTAACCAAATGCAATGCATTGAGTTGTATCAGTTTTTAATAAAACTAACCAAATGCAATGCATTGAGTTGTATCAGTTTTTAATAAAACTAACCAAATGCAATGCATTGAGTTGTATCAGTTTTTAATAAAACTAACCAAATGCAATGCACTGAGTTATATTCGTTTATAATAAAACTAACCAAATGCAATGCACTGAGTTGTATCAGTTTTTAATAAAGCTAACCAAATGCAATGCACTGAGTTATATCCGTTTATAATAAAACTAACCAAATGCAATGCACTGAGTTATATCCGTTTATAATAAAACTAACCAAATGCAATGCATTGAGTTGTATCAGTTTTTAATAAAACTAACCAAATGCAATGCATTGAGTTGTATCAGTTTTTAATAAAACTAACCAAATGCAATGCATTGAGTTGTATCAGTTTTTAATAAAACTAACCAAATGCAATGCACTGAGTTACATCCGTTTTTAATAAAACTAACCAAATGCAATGCACTGAGTTGTATCAGTTTTTAATAAAACTAACCAAATGCATTGCACTGAGTTATATCCGTTTATAATAAAACTAACCAAACGCAATGCACTGAGTTATATCCGTTTATAATAAAACTAACCAAATGCAATGCACTGAGTTATATCCGTTTATAATAAAACTAACCAAATGCAATGCACTGAGTTATATTCGTTTATAATAAAACTAACCAAATGCAATGCACTGAGTTACATCCGTTTTTAATAAAGCTAACCAAATGCAATGCACTGAGTTATATCCGTTTATAATAAAACTAACCAAATGCAATGCACTGAGTTATATCCGTTTATAATAAAACTAACCAAATGCAATGCACTGAGTTATATTCGTTTATAATAAAACTAACCAAATGCAATGCACTGAGTTGTATCAGTTTTTAATAAAGCTAACCAAATGCAATGCACTGAGTTATATCCGTTTATAATAAAACTAACCAAATGCAATGCACTGAGTTATATCCGTTTATAATAAAACTAATCAAATGCAATGCACTGAGTTATATCAGTTTTTAATAAAACTAACCAAATGCAATGCATTGAGTTGTATCAGTTTTTAATAAAACTAACCAAATGCAATGCACTGAGTTACATCCGTTTTTAATAAAACTAACCAAATGCAATGCACTGAGTTGTATCAGTTTTTAATAAAACTAACCAAATGCAATGCATTGAGTTGTATCAGTTTTTAATAAAACTAACCAAATGCAATGCACTGAGTTACATCCGTTTTTAATAAAACTAACCAAATGCAATGCATTGAGTTGTATCAGTTTTTAATAAAACTAACCAAATGCAATGCACTGAGTTACATCAGTTTTTAATAAAACTAACCAAATGCAATGCACTGAGTTACATCCGTTTTTAATAAAACTAACCAAATGCAATGCACTGAGTTGTATCAGTTTTTAATAAAACTAACCAAATGCAATGCATTGAGTTGTATCAGTTTTTAATAAAACTAACCAAATGCAATGCACTGAGTTACATCCGTTTTTAATAAAACTAACCAAATGCAATGCACTGAGTTGTATCAGTTTTTAATAAAACTAACCAAATGCAATGCATTGAGTTGTATCAGTTTTTAATAAAACTAACCAAATGCAATGCACTGAGTTACATCCGTTTTTAATAAAACTAACCAAATGCAATGCATTGAGTTGTATCAGTTTTTAATAAAACTAACCAAATGCAATGCACTGAGTTGTATCAGTTTTTAATAAAACTAACCAAATGCAATGCATTGAGTTGTATCAGTTTTTAATAAAACTAACCAAATGCAATGCATTGAGTTGTATCAGTTTTTAATAAAACTAACCAAATGCAATGCACTGAGTTACATCCGTTTTTAATAAAACTAACCAAATGCAATGCACTGAGTTGTATCAGTTTTTAATAAAACTAACCAAATGCAATGCATTGAGTTGTATCAGTTTTTAATAAAACTAACCAAATGCAATGCATTGAGTTGTATCAGTTTTTAATAAAACTAACCAAATGCAATGCACTGAGTTGTATCAGTTTTTAATAAAACTAACCAAATGCAATGCACTGAGTTGTGTCAGTTTTTAATAAAACTAACCAAATGCAATGCACTGAGTTATATCCGTTTATAATAAAACTAACCAAATGCAATGCACTGAGTTGTATCAGTTTTTAATAAAACTTACCAAATGCAATGCACTGAGTTGTATCAGTTTTTAATAAAACTTACCAAATGCAATGCACTGAGTTGTATCAGTTTTTAATAAAACTAACCAAATGCAATGCACTGAGTTATATCCGTTTTTAATAAAACTAACCAAATGCAATGCACTGAGTTACATCCGTTTTTAATAAAACTAACCAAATGCAATGCACTGAGTTGTATCAGTTTTTAATAAAACTAACCAAATGCAATGCACTGAGTTGTATCAGTTTTTAATAAAACTAACCAAATGCAATGCATTGAGTTGTATCAGTTTTTAATAAAACTAACCAAATGCAATGCACTGAGTTGTATCAGTTTTTAATAAAACTAACCAAATGCAATGCATTGAGTTGTATCAGTTTTTAATAAAACTAACCAAATGCAATGCACTGAGTTACATCCGTTTTTAATAAAACTAACCAAATGCAATGCACTGAGTTGTATCAGTTTTTAATAAAACTAACCAAATGCAATGCATTGAGTTGTATCAGTTTTTAATAAAACTAACCAAATGCAATGCACTGAGTTGTATCAGTTTTTAATAAAACTAACCAAATGCAATGCATTGAGTTGTATCAGTTTTTAATAAAACTAACCAAATGCAATGCATTGAGTTGTATCAGTTTTTAATAAAACTAACCAAATGCAATGCATTGAGTTGTATCAGTTTTTAATAAAACTAACCAAATGCAATGCACTGAGTTACATCCGTTTTTAATAAAACTAACCAAATGCAATGCACTGAGTTGTATCAGTTTTTAATAAAACTAACCAAATGCATTGCACTGAGTTATATCCGTTTATAATAAAACTAACCAAACGCAATGCACTGAGTTATATCCGTTTATAATAAAACTAACCAAATGCAATGCACTGAGTTATATCCGTTTATAATAAAACTAACCAAATGCAATGCACTGAGTTATATTCGTTTATAATAAAACTAACCAAATGCAATGCACTGAGTTACATCCGTTTTTAATAAAACTAACCAAATGCAATGCACTGAGTTGTATCAGTTTTTAATAAAGCTAACCAAATGCAATGCACTGAGTTATATCCGTTTATAATAAAACTAACCAAATGCAATGCACTGAGTTATATCCGTTTATAATAAAACTAATCAAATGCAATGCACTGAGTTATATCAGTTTTTAATAAAACTAACCAAATGCAATGCATTGAGTTGTATCAGTTTTTAATAAAACTAACCAAATGCAATGCACTGAGTTACATCCGTTTTTAATAAAACTAACCAAATGCAATGCACTGAGTTGTATCAGTTTTTAATAAAACTAACCAAATGCAATGCATTGAGTTGTATCAGTTTTTAATAAAACTAACCAAATGCAATGCACTGAGTTACATCCGTTTTTAATAAAACTAACCAAATGCAATGCATTGAGTTGTATCAGTTTTTAATAAAACTAACCAAATGCAATGCACTGAGTTACATCAGTTTTTAATAAAACTAACCAAATGCAATGCACTGAGTTACATCCGTTTTTAATAAAACTAACCAAATGCAATGCACTGAGTTGTATCAGTTTTTAATAAAACTAACCAAATGCAATGCATTGAGTTGTATCAGTTTTTAATAAAACTAACCAAATGCAATGCACTGAGTTACATCCGTTTTTAATAAAACTAACCAAATGCAATGCACTGAGTTGTATCAGTTTTTAATAAATCTAACCAAATGCAATGCATTGAGTTGTATCAGTTTTTAATAAAACTAACCAAATGCAATGCACTGAGTTACATCCGTTTTTAATAAAACTAACCAAATGCAATGCATTGAGTTGTATCAGTTTTTAATAAAACTAACCAAATGCAATGCACTGAGTTGTATCAGTTTTTAATAAAACTAACCAAATGCAATGCATTGAGTTGTATCAGTTTTTAATAAAACTAACCAAATGCAATGCATTGAGTTGTATCAGTTTTTAATAAAACTAACCAAATGCAATGCACTGAGTTACATCCGTTTTTAATAAAACTAACCAAATGCAATGCACTGAGTTGTATCAGTTTTTAATAAAACTAACCAAATGCAATGCATTGAGTTGTATCAGTTTTTAATAAAACTAACCAAATGCAATGCATTGAGTTGTATCAGTTTTTAATAAAACTAACCAAATGCAATGCACTGAGTTGTATCAGTTTTTAATAAAACTAACCAAATGCAATGCACTGAGTTACATCAGTTTTTAATAAAACTAACCAAATGCAATGCACTGAGTTACATCCGTTTTTAATAAAACTAACCAAATGCAATGCACTGAGTTGTATCAGTTTTTAATAAAACTAACCAAATGCAATGCATTGAGTTGTATCAGTTTTTAATAAAACTAACCAAATGCAATGCACTGAGTTGTATCAGTTTTTAATAAAACTAACCAAATGCAATGCATTGAGTTGTATCAGTTTTTAATAAAACTAACCAAATGCAATGCACTGAAATACATCAGTTTTTAATAAAACTAACCAAATGCAATGCACTGAGTTACATCCGTTTTTAATAAAACTAACCAAATGCAATGCACTGAGTTGTATCAGTTTTTAATAAAACTAACCAAATGCAATGCATTGAGTTGTATCAGTTTTTAATAAAACTAACCAAATGCAATGCATTGAGTTGTATCAGTTTTTAATAAAACTAACCAAATGCAATGCACTGAGTTACATCCGTTTTTAATAAAACTAACCAAATGCAATGCACTGAGTTGTATCAGTTTTTAATAAAACTAACCAAATGCAATGCATTGAGTTGTATCAGTTTTTAATAAAACTAACCAAATGCAATGCATTGAGTTGTATCAGTTTTTAATAAAACTAACCAAATGCAATGCACTGAGTTGTATCAGTTTTTAATAAAACTAACCAAATGCAATGCATTGAGTTACATCCGTTTTTAATAAAACTAACCAAATGCAATGCACTGAGTTATATCCGTTTTTAATAAAACTAACCAAATGCAATGCACTGAGTTTTATCCGTTTTTAATAAAACTAACCAAATGCAATGCACTGAGTTACATCCGTTTTTAATAAAACTAACCAAATGCAATGCACTGAGTTACATCCGTTTTTAATAAAACTAACCAAATGCAATGCACTGAGTTGTATCAGTTTTTAATAAAACTAACCAAATGCAATGCATTGAGTTGTATCAGTTTTTAATAAAACTAACCAAATGCAATGCATTGAGTTGTATCAGTTTTTAATAAAACTAACCAAATGCAATGCACTGAGTTACATCCGTTTTTAATAAAACTAACCAAATGCAATGCACTGAGTTACATCCGTTTTTAATAAAACTAACCAAATGCAATGCACTGAGTTGTATCAGTTTTTAATAAAACTAACCAAATGCAATGCACTGAGTTGTATCAGTTTTTAATAAAACTAACCAAATGCAATGCATTGAGTTGTATCAGTTTTTAATAAAACTAACCAAATGCAATGCACTGAGTTGTATCAGTTTTTAATAAAACTAACCAAATGCAATGCATTGAGTTGTATCAGTTTTTAATAAAACTAACCAAATGCAATGCACTGAGTTGTATCAGTTTTTAATAAAACTAACCAAATGCAATGCATTGAGTTGTATCAGTTTTTAATAAAACTAACCAAATGCAATGCATTGAGTTGTATCAGTTTTTAATAAAACTAACCAAATGCAATGCACTGAGTTGTATCAGTTTTTAATAAAACTAACCAAATGCAATGCACTGAGTTACATCCGTTTTTAATAAAACTAACCAAATGCAATGCACTGAGTTGTATCAGTTTTTAATAAAACTAACCAAATGCAATGCACTGAGTTATATCCGTTTTTAATAAAACTAACCAAATGCAATGCACTGAGTTATATCCGTTTTTAATAAAACTAACCAAATGCAATGCACTGAGTTACATCCGTTTTTAATAAAACTAACCAAATGCAATGCACTGAGTTACATCCGTTTTTAATAAAACTAACCAAATGCAATGCACTGAGTTGTATCAGTTTTTAATAAAACTAACCAAATGCAATGCATTGAGTTGTATCAGTTTTTAATAAAACTAACCAAATGCAATGCATTGAGTTGTATCAGTTTTTAATAAAACTAACCAAATGCAATGCACTGAGTTACATCCGTTTTTAATAAAACTAACCAAATGCAATGCACTGAGTTACATCCGTTTTTAATAAAACTAACCAAATGCAATGCACTGAGTTGTATCAGTTTTTAATAAAACTAACCAAATGCAATGCACTGAGTTGTATCAGTTTTTAATAAAACTAACCAAATGCAATGCATTGAGTTGTATCAGTTTTTAATAAAACTAACCAAATGCAATGCACTGAGTTGTATCAGTTTTTAATAAAACTAACCAAATGCAATGCATTGAGTTGTATCAGTTTTTAATAAAACTAACCAAATGCAATGCACTGAGTTGTATCAGTTTTTAATAAAACTAACCAAATGCAATGCACTGAGTTGTATCAGTTTTTAATAAAACTAACCAAATGCAATGCATTGAGTTGTATCAGTTTTTAATAAAACTAACCAAATGCAATGCACTGAGTTGTATCAGTTTTTAATAAAACTAACCAAATGCAATGCACTGAGTTACATCCGTTTTTAATAAAACTAACCAAATGCAATGCACTGAGTTGTATCAGTTTTTAATAAAACTAACCAAATGCAATGCATTGAGTTGTATCAGTTTTTAATAAAACTAACCAAATGCAATGCATTGAGTTGTATCAGTTTTTAATAAAACTAACCAAATGCAATGCACTGAGTTACATCCGTTTTTAATAAAACTAACCAAATGCAATGCATTGAGTTGTATCAGTTTTTAATAAAACTAACCAAATGCAATGCACTGAGTTGTATCAGTTTTTAATAAAACTAACCAAATGCAATGCATTGAGTTGTATCAGTTTTTAATAAAACTAACCAAATGCAATGCATTGAGTTGCATCAGTTTTTAATAAAACTAACCAAATGCAATGCACTGAGTTACATCCGTTTTTAATAAAACTAACCAAATGCAATGCACTGAGTTGTATCAGTTTTTAATAAAACTAACCAAATGCAATGCATTGAGTTGTATCAGTTTTTAATAAAACTAACCAAATGCAATGCACTGAGTTACATCCGTTTTTAATAAAACTAACCAAATGCAATGCATTGAGTTGTATCAGTTTTTAATAAAACTAACCAAATGCAATGCACTGAGTTACATCAGTTTTTAATAAAACTAACCAAATGCAATGCACTGAGTTACATCCGTTTTTAATAAAACTAACCAAATGCAATGCACTGAGTTGTATCAGTTTTTAATAAAACTAACCAAATGCAATGCATTGAGTTGTATCAGTTTTTAATAAAACTAACCAAATGCAATGCACTGAGTTGTATCAGTTTTTAATAAAACTAACCAAATGCAATGCATTGAGTTGTATCAGTTTTTAATAAAACTAACCAAATGCAATGCATTGAGTTGTATCAGTTTTTAATAAAACTAACCAAATGCAATGCATTGAGTTGTATCAGTTTTTAATAAAACTAACCAAATGCAATGCACTGAGTTACATCCGTTTTTAATAAAACTAACCAAATGCAATGCACTGAGTTGTATCAGTTTTTAATAAAACTAACCAAATGCAATGCATTGAGTTGTATCAGTTTTTAATAAAACTAACCAAATGCAATGCACTGAGTTACATCCGTTTTTAATAAAACTAACCAAATGCAATGCATTGAGTTGTATCAGTTTTTAATAAAACTAACCAAATGCAATGCACTGAGTTACATCAGTTTTTAATAAAACTAACCAAATGCAATGCACTGAGTTACATCCGTTTTTAATAAAACTAACCAAATGCAATGCACTGAGTTGTATCAGTTTTTAATAAAACTAACCAAATGCAATGCATTGAGTTGTATCAGTTTTTAATAAAACTAACCAAATGCAATGCACTGAGTTGTATCAGTTTTTAATAAAACTAACCAAATGCAATGCATTGAGTTGTATCAGTTTTTAATAAAACTAACCAAATGCAATGCACTGAGTTACATCCGTTTTTAATAAAACTAACCAAATGCAATGCACTGAGTTGTATCAGTTTTTAATAAAACTAACCAAATGCAATGCACTGAGTTGTATCAGTTTTTAATAAAACTAACCAAATGCAATGCATTGAGTTGTATCAGTTTTTAATAAAACTAACCAAATGCAATGCACTGAGTTGTATCAGTTTTTAATAAAACTAACCAAATGCAATGCATTGAGTTGTATCAGTTTTTAATAAAACTAACCAAATGCAATGCACTGAGTTACATCCGTTTTTAATAAAACTAACCAAATGCAATGCACTGAGTTGTATCAGTTTTTAATAAAACTAACCAAATGCAATGCATTGAGTTGTATCAGTTTTTAATAAAACTAACCAAATGCAATGCACTGAGTTACATCCGTTTTTAATAAAACTAACCAAATGCAATGCACTGAGTTGTATCAGTTTTTAATAAAACTAACCAAATGCAATGCATTGAGTTGTATCAGTTTTTAATAAAACTAACCAAATGCAATGCATTGAGTTGTATCAGTTTTTAATAAAACTAACCAAATGCAATGCACTGAGTTGTATCAGTTTTTAATAAAACTAACCAAATGCAATGCATTGAGTTACATCCGTTTTTAATAAAACTAACCAAATGCAATGCACTGAGTTATATCCGTTTTTAATAAAACTAACCAAATGCAATGCACTGAGTTATATCCGTTTTTAATAAAACTAACCAAATGCAATGCACTGAGTTACATCCGTTTTTAATAAAACTAACCAAATGCAATGCACTGAGTTACATCCGTTTTTAATAAAACTAACCAAATGCAATGCACTGAGTTGTATCAGTTTTTAATAAAACTAACCAAATGCAATGCATTGAGTTGTATCAGTTTTTAATAAAACTAACCAAATGCAATGCATTGAGTTGTATCAGTTTTTAATAAAACTAACCAAATGCAATGCACTGAGTTACATCCGTTTTTAATAAAACTAACCAAATGCAATGCACTGAGTTACATCCGTTTTTAATAAAACTAACCAAATGCAATGCACTGAGTTGTATCAGTTTTTAATAAAACTAACCAAATGCAATGCACTGAGTTGTATCAGTTTTTAATAAAACTAACCAAATGCAATGCATTGAGTTGTATCAGTTTTTAATAAAACTAACCAAATGCAATGCACTGAGTTGTATCAGTTTTTAATAAAACTAACCAAATGCAATGCATTGAGTTGTATCAGTTTTTAATAAAACTAACCAAATGCAATGCACTGAGTTGTATCAGTTTTTAATAAAACTAACCAAATGCAATGCATTGAGTTGTATCAGTTTTTAATAAAACTAACCAAATGCAATGCATTGAGTTGTATCAGTTTTTAATAAAACTAACCAAATGCAATGCACTGAGTTGTATCAGTTTTTAATAAAACTAACCAAATGCAATGCACTGAGTTACATCCGTTTTTAATAAAACTAACCAAATGCAATGCACTGAGTTGTATCAGTTTTTAATAAAACTAACCAAATGCAATGCACTGAGTTATATCCGTTTTTAATAAAACTAACCAAATGCAATGCACTGAGTTATATCCGTTTTTAATAAAACTAACCAAATGCAATGCACTGAGTTACATCCGTTTTTAATAAAACTAACCAAATGCAATGCACTGAGTTACATCCGTTTTTAATAAAACTAACCAAATGCAATGCACTGAGTTGTATCAGTTTTTAATAAAACTAACCAAATGCAATGCATTGAGTTGTATCAGTTTTTAATAAAACTAACCAAATGCAATGCATTGAGTTGTATCAGTTTTTAATAAAACTAACCAAATGCAATGCACTGAGTTACATCCGTTTTTAATAAAACTAACCAAATGCAATGCACTGAGTTACATCCGTTTTTAATAAAACTAACCAAATGCAATGCACTGAGTTGTATCAGTTTTTAATAAAACTAACCAAATGCAATGCACTGAGTTGTATCAGTTTTTAATAAAACTAACCAAATGCAATGCATTGAGTTGTATCAGTTTTTAATAAAACTAACCAAATGCAATGCACTGAGTTGTATCAGTTTTTAATAAAACTAACCAAATGCAATGCATTGAGTTGTATCAGTTTTTAATAAAACTAACCAAATGCAATGCACTGAGTTGTATCAGTTTTTAATAAAACTAACCAAATGCAATGCACTGAGTTGTATCAGTTTTTAATAAAACTAACCAAATGCAATGCATTGAGTTGTATCAGTTTTTAATAAAACTAACCAAATGCAATGCACTGAGTTGTATCAATTTTTAATAAAACTAACCAAATGCAATGCACTGAGTTACATCCGTTTTTAATAAAACTAACCAAATGCAATGCACTGAGTTGTATCAGTTTTTAATAAAACTAACCAAATGCAATGCATTGAGTTGTATCAGTTTTTAATAAAACTAACCAAATGCAATGCATTGAGTTGTATCAGTTTTTAATAAAACTAACCAAATGCAATGCACTGAGTTACATCCGTTTTTAATAAAACTAACCAAATGCAATGCATTGAGTTGTATCAGTTTTTAATAAAACTAACCAAATGCAATGCACTGAGTTGTATCAGTTTTTAATAAAACTAACCAAATGCAATGCATTGAGTTGTATCAGTTTTTAATAAAACTAACCAAATGCAATGCATTGAGTTGTATCAGTTTTTAATAAAACTAACCAAATGCAATGCACTGAGTTACATCCGTTTTTAATAAAACTAACCAAATGCAATGCACTGAGTTGTATCAGTTTTTAATAAAACTAACCAAATGCAATGCATTGAGTTGTATCAGTTTTTAATAAAACTAACCAAATGCAATGCACTGAGTTACATCCGTTTTTAATAAAACTAACCAAATGCAATGCATTGAGTTGTATCAGTTTTTAATAAAACTAACCAAATGCAATGCACTGAGTTACATCAGTTTTTAATAAAACTAACCAAATGCAATGCACTGAGTTACATCCGTTTTTAATAAAACTAACCAAATGCAATGCACTGAGTTGTATCAGTTTTTAATAAAACTAACCAAATGCAATGCATTGAGTTGTATCAGTTTTTAATAAAACTAACCAAATGCAATGCACTGAGTTGTATCAGTTTTTAATAAAACTAACCAAATGCAATGCATTGAGTTGTATCAGTTTTTAATAAAACTAACCAAATGCAATGCATTGAGTTGTATCAGTTTTTAATAAAACTAACCAAATGCAATGCATTGAGTTGTATCAGTTTTTAATAAAACTAACCAAATGCAATGCACTGAGTTACATCCGTTTTTAATAAAACTAACCAAATGCAATGCACTGAGTTGTATCAGTTTTTAATAAAACTAACCAAATGCAATGCATTGAGTTGTATCAGTTTTTAATAAAACTAACCAAATGCAATGCACTGAGTTACATCCGTTTTTAATAAAACTAACCAAATGCAATGCATTGAGTTGTATCAGTTTTTAATAAAACTAACCAAATGCAATGCACTGAGTTACATCAGTTTTTAATAAAACTAACCAAATGCAATGCACTGAGTTGTATCAGTTTTTAATAAAACTAACCAAATGCAATGCACTGAGTTGTATCAGTTTTTAATAAAACTAACCAAATGCAATGCATTGAGTTGTATCAGTTTTTAATAAAACTAACCAAATGCAATGCACTGAGTTGTATCAGTTTTTAATAAAACTAACCAAATGCAATGCATTGAGTTGTATCAGTTTTTAATAAAACTAACCAAATGCAATGCACTGAGTTACATCCGTTTTTAATAAAACTAACCAAATGCAATGCACTGAGTTGTATCAGTTTTTAATAAAACTAACCAAATGCAATGCACTGAGTTGTATCAGTTTTTAATAAAACTAACCAAATGCAATGCATTGAGTTGTATCAGTTTTTAATAAAACTAACCAAATGCAATGCATTGAGTTGTATCAGTTTTTAATAAAACTAACCAAATGCAATGCACTGAGTTGTATCAGTTTTTAATAAAACTAACCAAATGCAATGCATTGAGTTGTATCAGTTTTTAATAAAACTAACCAAATGCAATGCACTGAGTTACATCCGTTTTTAATAAAACTAACCAAATGCAATGCACTGAGTTGTATCAGTTTTTAATAAAACTAACCAAATGCAATGCATTGAGTTGTATCAGTTTTTAATAAAACTAACCAAATGCAATGCACTGAGTTGTATCAGTTTTTAATAAAACTAACCAAATGCAATGCATTGAGTTGTATCAGTTTTTAATAAAACTAACCAAATGCAATGCATTGAGTTGTATCAGTTTTTAATAAAACTAACCAAATGCAATGCATTGAGTTGTATCAGTTTTTAATAAAACTAACCAAATGCAATGCACTGAGTTACATCCGTTTTTAATAAAACTAACCAAATGCAATGCACTGAGTTGTATCAGTTTTTAATAAAACTAACCAAATGCAATGCATTGAGTTGTATCAGTTTTTAATAAAATTAACCAAATGCAATGCACTGAGTTACATCCGTTTTTAATAAAACTAACCAAATGCAATGCATTGAGTTGTATCAGTTTTTAATAAAACTAACCAAATGCAATGCACTGAGTTACATCAGTTTTTAATAAAACTAACCAAATGCAATGCACTGAGTTACATCCGTTTTTAATAAAACTAACCAAATGCAATGCACTGAGTTGCATCAGTTTTTAATAAAACTAACCAAATGCAATGCATTGAGTTGTATCAGTTTTTAATAAAACTAACCAAATGCAATGCACTGAGTTGTATCAGTTTTTAATAAAACTAACCAAATGCAATGCATTGAGTTGTATCAGTTTTTAATAAAACTAACCAAATGCAATGCATTGAGTTGTATCAGTTTTTAATAAAACTAACCAAATGCAATGCACTGAGTTACATCCGTTTTTAATAAAACTAACCAAATGCAATGCACTGAGTTGTATCAGTTTTTAATAAAACTAACCAAATGCAATGCATTGAGTTGTATCAGTTTTTAATAAAACTAACCAAATGCAATGCACTGAGTTACATCCGTTTTTAATAAAACTAACCAAATGCAATGCATTGAGTTGTATCAGTTTTTAATAAAACTAACCAAATGCAATGCACTGAGTTGTATCAGTTTTTAATAAAACTAACCAAATGCAATGCATTGAGTTGTATCAGTTTTTAATAAAACTAACCAAATGCAATGCATTGAGTTGTATCAGTTTTTAATAAAACTAACCAAATGCAATGCACTGAGTTACATCCGTTTTTAATAAAACTAACCAAATGCAATGCACTGAGTTGTATCAGTTTTTAATAAAACTAACCAAATGCAATGCATTGAGTTGTATCAGTTTTTAATAAAACTAACCAAATGCAATGCACTGAGTTACATCCGTTTTTAATAAAACTAACCAAATGCAATGCATTGAGTTGTATCAGTTTTTAATAAAACTAACCAAATGCAATGCACTGAGTTACATCAGTTTTTAATAAAACTAACCAAATGCAATGCACTGAGTTACATCCGTTTTTAATAAAACTAACCAAATGCAATGCACTGAGTTGTATCAGTTTTTAATAAAACTAACCAAATGCAATGCATTGAGTTGTATCAGTTTTTAATAAAACTAACCAAATGCAATGCACTGAGTTGTATCAGTTTTTAATAAAACTAACCAAATGCAATGCATTGAGTTGTATCAGTTTTTAATAAAACTAACCAAATGCAATGCATTGAGTTGTATCAGTTTTTAATAAAACTAACCAAATGCAATGCATTGAGTTGTATCAGTTTTTAATAAAACTAACCAAATGCAATGCACTGAGTTACATCCGTTTTTAATAAAACTAACCAAATGCAATGCACTGAGTTGTATCAGTTTTTAATAAAACTAACCAAATGCAATGCATTGAGTTGTATCAGTTTTTAATAAAACTAACCAAATGCAATGCACTGAGTTACATCCGTTTTTAATAAAACTAACCAAATGCAATGCATTGAGTTGTATCAGTTTTTAATAAAACTAACCAAATGCAATGCACTGAGTTACATCAGTTTTTAATAAAACTAACCAAATGCAATGCACTGAGTTGTATCAGTTTTTAATAAAACTAACCAAATGCAATGCACTGAGTTGTATCAGTTTTTAATAAAACTAACCAAATGCAATGCATTGAGTTGTATCAGTTTTTAATAAAACTAACCAAATGCAATGCACTGAGTTGTATCAGTTTTTAATAAAACTAACCAAATGCAATGCATTGAGTTGTATCAGTTTTTAATAAAACTAACCAAATGCAATGCACTGAGTTACATCCGTTTTTAATAAAACTAACCAAATGCAATGCACTGAGTTGTATCAGTTTTTAATAAAACTAACCAAATGCAATGCACTGAGTTGTATCAGTTTTTAATAAAACTAACCAAATGCAATGCATTGAGTTGTATCAGTTTTTAATAAAACTAACCAAATGCAATGCATTGAGTTGTATCAGTTTTTAATAAAACTAACCAAATGCAATGCACTGAGTTGTATCAGTTTTTAATAAAACTAACCAAATGCAATGCATTGAGTTGTATCAGTTTTTAATAAAACTAACCAAATGCAATGCACTGAGTTACATCCGTTTTTAATAAAACTAACCAAATGCAATGCACTGAGTTGTATCAGTTTTTAATAAAACTAACCAAATGCAATGCATTGAGTTGTATCAGTTTTTAATAAAACTAACCAAATGCAATGCACTGAGTTGTATCAGTTTTTAATAAAACTAACCAAATGCAATGCATTGAGTTGTATCAGTTTTTAATAAAACTAACCAAATGCAATGCATTGAGTTGTATCAGTTTTTAATAAAACTAACCAAATGCAATGCATTGAGTTGTATCAGTTTTTAATAAAACTAACCAAATGCAATGCACTGAGTTACATCCGTTTTTAATAAAACTAACCAAATGCAATGCACTGAGTTGTATCAGTTTTTAATAAAACTAACCAAATGCAATGCATTGAGTTGTATCAGTTTTTAATAAAATTAACCAAATGCAATGCACTGAGTTACATCCGTTTTTAATAAAACTAACCAAATGCAATGCATTGAGTTGTATCAGTTTTTAATAAAACTAACCAAATGCAATGCACTGAGTTACATCAGTTTTTAATAAAACTAACCAAATGCAATGCACTGAGTTACATCCGTTTTTAATAAAACTAACCAAATGCAATGCACTGAGTTGCATCAGTTTTTAATAAAACTAACCAAATGCAATGCATTGAGTTGTATCAGTTTTTAATAAAACTAACCAAATGCAATGCACTGAGTTGTATCAGTTTTTAATAAAACTAACCAAATGCAATGCATTGAGTTGTATCAGTTTTTAATAAAACTAACCAAATGCAATGCATTGAGTTGTATCAGTTTTTAATAAAACTAACCAAATGCAATGCACTGAGTTACATCCGTTTTTAATAAAACTAACCAAATGCAATGCACTGAGTTGTATCAGTTTTTAATAAAACTAACCAAATGCAATGCATTGAGTTGTATCAGTTTTTAATAAAACTAACCAAATGCAATGCACTGAGTTACATCCGTTTTTAATAAAACTAACCAAATGCAATGCATTGAGTTGTATCAGTTTTTAATAAAACTAACCAAATGCAATGCACTGAGTTGTATCAGTTTTTAATAAAACTAACCAAATGCAATGCATTGAGTTGTATCAGTTTTTAATAAAACTAACCAAATGCAATGCATTGAGTTGTATCAGTTTTTAATAAAACTAACCAAATGCAATGCACTGAGTTACATCCGTTTTTAATAAAACTAACCAAATGCAATGCACTGAGTTGTATCAGTTTTTAATAAAACTAACCAAATGCAATGCATTGAGTTGTATCAGTTTTTAATAAAACTAACCAAATGCAATGCATTGAGTTGTATCAGTTTTTAATAAAACTAACCAAATGCAATGCACTGAGTTGTATCAGTTTTTAATAAAACTAACCAAATGCAATGCACTGAGTTACATCAGTTTTTAATAAAACTAACCAAATGCAATGCACTGAGTTACATCCGTTTTTAATAAAACTAACCAAATGCAATGCACTGAGTTGTATCAGTTTTTAATAAAACTAACCAAATGCAATGCATTGAGTTGTATCAGTTTTTAATAAAACTAACCAAATGCAATGCACTGAGTTGTATCAGTTTTTAATAAAACTAACCAAATGCAATGCATTGAGTTGTATCAGTTTTTAATAAAACTAACCAAATGCAATGCACTGAGTTACATCAGTTTTTAATAAAACTAACCAAATGCAATGCACTGAGTTACATCCGTTTTTAATAAAACTAACCAAATGCAATGCACTGAGTTGTATCAGTTTTTAATAAAACTTACCAAATGCAATGCACTGAGTTACATCCGTTTTTAATAAAACTAACCAAATGCAATGCACTGAGTTGTATCAGTTTTTACTAAAACTTACCAAATGCAATGCACTGAGTTATATCCGTTTTTAATAAAACTAACCAAATGCAATGCACTGAGTTGTATCAGTTTTTAATAAAACTTACCAAATGCAATGCACTGAGTTACATCCGTTTTTAATAAAACTAACCAAATGCAATGCACTGAGTTGTATCAGTTTTTAATAAAACTTACCAAATGCAATGCACTGAGTTATATCCGTTTTTAATAAAACTAACCAAATGCAATGCACTGAGTTGTATCAGTTTTTAATAAAACTTACCAAATGCAATGCACTGAGTTACATCCGTTTTTAATAAAACTAACCAAATGCAATGCACTGAGTTGTATCAGTTTTTAATAAAACTTACCAAATGCAATGCACTGAGTTATATCCGTTTATAATAAAACTAACCAAATGCAATGCACTGAGTTAAATCCGTTTTTAATAAAACTAACCAAATGCAATGCACTGAGTTATATCCGTTTATAATAAAACTAACCAAATGCAATGCACTGAGTTGTATCAGTTTTTAATAAAACTTACCAAATGCAATGCACTGAGTTATATCCGTTTTTAATAAAACTAACCAAATGCAATGCACTGAGTTGTATCAGTTTTTAATAAAACTTACCAAATGCAATGCACTGAGTTATATCCGTTTATAATAAAACTAACCAAATGCAATGCACTGAGTTGTATCAGTTTTTAATAAAACTAACCAAATGCAATGCACTGAGTTATATCCGTTTTTAATAAAACTAACCAAATGCAATGCACTGAGTTGTATCAGTTTTTAATAAAACTAACCAAATGCAATGCACTGAGTTGTATCAATTTTTAATAAAACTAACCAAATGCAATGCACTGAGTTACATCCGTTTTTAATAAAACTAACCAAATGCAATGCACTGAGTTGTATCAGTTTTTAATAAAACTTACCAAATGCAATGCACTGAGTTATATCCGTTTATAATAACACTAACCAAATGCAATGCACTGAGTTGTATCAGTTTTTAATAAAACTTACCAAATGCAATGCACTGAGTTATATCCGTTTTTAATAAAACTAACCAAATGCAATGCACTGAGTTGTGTCAGTTTTTAATAAAACTAACCAAATGCAATGCACTGAGTTATATCCGTTTATAATAAAACTAACCAAATGCAATGCACTGAGTTGTATCAGTTTTTAATAAAACTTACCAAATGCAATGCACTGAGTTGTATCAGTTTTTAATAAAACTAACCAAATGCAATGCACTGAGTTGTATCAGTTTTTAATAAAACTAACCAAATGCAATGCACTGAGTTGTATCAGTTTTTAATAAAACTTACCAAATGCAATGCACTGAGTTACATCCGTTTTTAATAAAACTAACCAAATGCAATGCACTGAGTTGTATCAGTTTTTAATAAAACTAACCAAATGCAATGCACTGAGTTACATCCGTTTTTAATAAAACTAACCAAATGCAATGCACTGAGTTGTATCAGTTTTTAATAAAACTTACCAAATGCAATGCACTGAGTTATATCCGTTTATAATAAAACTAACCAAATGCAATGCACTGAGTTGTATCAGTTTTTAATAAAACTAACCAAATGCAATGCACTGAGTTATATCCGTTTTTAATAAAACTAACCAAATGCAATGCACTGAGTTGTATCAGTTTTTAATAAAACTAACCAAATGCAATGCACTGAGTTGTATCAGTTTTTAATAAAACTAACCAAATGCAATGCACTGAGTTAAATCCGTTTTTAATAAAACTAACCAAATGCAATGCACTGAGTTGTATCAGTTTTTAATAAAACTAACCAAATGCAATGCACTGAGTTGTATCAGTTTTTAATAAAACTAACCAAATGCAATGCACTGAGTTACATCCGTTTTTAATAAAACTAACCAAATGCAATGCACTGAGTTGTATCAGTTTTTAATAAAACTTACCAAATGCAATGCACTGAGTTATATCCGTTTATAATAAAACTAACCAAATGCAATGCACTGAGTTGTATCAGTTTTTAATAAAACTAACCAAATGCAATGCACTGAGTTGTATCAGTTTTTAATAAAACTTACCAAATGCAATGCACTGAGTTATATCCGTTTATAATAAAACTAACCAAATGCAATGCACTGAGTTGTATCAGTTTTTAATAAAACTTACCAAATGCAATGCACTGAGTTATATCCGTTTTTAATAAAACTAACCAAATGCAATGCACTGAGTTGTATCAGTTTTTAATAAAACTAACCAAATGCAATGCACTGAGTTATATCCGTTTATAATAAAACTAACCAAATGCAATGCACTGAGTTGTATCAGTTTTTAATAAAACTTACCAAATGCAATGCACTGAGTTGTATCAGTTTTTAGTAAAACTAACCAAATGCAATGCACTGAGTTACATCCGTTTTTAATAAAACTAACCAAATGCAATGCACTGAGTTGTATCAGTTTTTAATAAAACTTACCAAATGCAATGCACTGAGTTGTATCAGTTTTTAATAAAACTAACCAAATGCAATGCACTGAGTTGTATCAGTTTTTAATAAAATTAACCAAATGCAATGCACTGAGTTACATCCGTTTTTAATAAAACTAACCAAATGCAATGCACTGAGTTGTATCAGTTTTTAATAAAACTTACCAAATGCAATGCACTGAGTTATATCCGTTTATAATAAAACTAACCAAATGCAATGCACTGAGTTGTATCAGTTTTTAATAAAACTAACCAAATGCAATGCACTGAGTTATATCCGTTTTTAATAAAACTAACCAAATGCAATGCACTGAGTTGTATCAGTTTTTAATAAAACTAACCAAATGCAATGCACTGAGTTGTATCAGTTTTTAATAAAACTAACCAAATGCAATGCACTGAGTTACATCCGTTTTTAATAAAACTAACCAAATGAAATGCACTGAGTTGTATCAGTTTTTAATAAAACTAACCAAATGCAATGCACTGAGTTGTATCAGTTTTTAATAAAACTAACCAAATGCAATGCACTGAGTTACATCCGTTTTTAATAAAACTAACCAAATGCAATGCACTGAGTTGTATCAGTTTTTAATAAAACTAACCAAATGCAATGCACTGAGTTGTATCAGTTTTTAATAAAACTAACCAAATGCAATGCACTGAGTTGTATCAGTTTTTAATAAAACTAACCAAATGCAATGCACTGAGTTGTATCAGTTTTTAATAAAACTAACCAAATGCAATGCACTGAGTTACATCCGTTTTTAATAAAACTAACCAAATCCAATGCACTGAGTTGTATCAGTTTTTAATAAAACTTTCCAAATGCAATGCACTGAGTTATATCCGTTTATAATAAAACTAACCAAATGCAATGCACTGAGTTGTATCAGTTTTTAATAAAACTTACCAAATGCAATGCACTGAGTTATATCCGTTTTTAATAATACTAACCAAATGCAATGCACTGAGTTGTATCAGTTTTTAATAAAAGTAACCAAATGCAATGCACTGAGTTGTATCAGTTTTTAATAAAACTAACCAAATGCAATGCACTGAGTTGTATCAGTTTTTAATAAAACTAACCAAATGCAATGCACTGATTTATATCCGTTTTTAATAAAGCTAACCAAATGCAATGCACTGAGTTACATCCGTTTTTAATAAAACTAACCAAATGCAATGCACTGAGTTGTATCAGTTTTTAATAAAACTAACCAAATGCAATGCACTGAGTTATATCCGTTTTTAATAAAACTAACCAAATGCAATGCACTGAGTTGTATCAGTTTTTAATAAAACTAACCAAATGCAGTGCACTGAGTTATATCCGTTTATAATAAAACTAACCAAATGCAATGCACTGAGTTATATCCGTTTATAATAAAACTAACCTAATGCAATGCACTGAGTTGTATCAGTTTTTAATAAAACTAACCAAATGCAATGCACTGAGTTACATCCGTTTTTAATAAAACTAACCAAATGCAATGCACTGAGTTGTATCAGTTTTTAATAAAACTAACCAAATGCAAAGCACTGAGTTATATCCGTTTATAATAAAACTAACCAAATGCAATGCACTGAGTTGTATCAGTTTTTAATAAAACTTACCAAATGCAATGCACTGAGTTATATCCGTTTTTAATAAAACTAACCAAATGCAATGCACTGAGTTGTATCAGTTTTTAATAAAACTAACCAAATGCAATGCACTGAGTTACATCCGTTTTTAATAAAACTAACCAAATGCAATGCACTGAGTTGTATCAGTTTTTAATAAAACTAACCAAATGCAATGCACTGAGTTATATCCGTTTATAATAAAACTAACCAAATGCAATG
The DNA here is from genome assembly GCA_037013455.1 of Ceratitis rosa. NCBI lineage: Eukaryota > Metazoa > Arthropoda > Insecta > Diptera > Tephritidae > Ceratitis > Ceratitis rosa. The sequence continues at coordinate 58,796 of JAWMAG010000203.1, read as the reverse complement.
CACTGAGTTATATCCGTTTATAATAAAACTAACCAAATGCAATGCACTGAGTTGTATCAGTTTTTAATAAAACTAACCAAATGCAATGCACTGAGTTATATCCGTTTATAATAAAACTAACCAAATGCAATGCACTGAGTTATATCCGTTTATAATAAAACTAACCAAATGCAATGCACTGAGTTATATCCGTTTATAATAAAACTAACCAAATGCAATGCACTGAGTTGTATCAGTTTTTAATAAAACTAACCAAATGCAATGCACTGAGTTACATCCGTTTTTAATAAAACTAACCAAATGCAATGCACTGAGTTATATCCGTTTATAATAAAGCTAACCAAATGCAATGCACTGAGTTATATCCGTTTATAATAAAACTAACCAAATGCAATGCACTGAGTTGTATCAGTTTTTAATAAAACTAACCAAATGCAATGCACTGAGTTATATCCGTTTTTAATAAAACTAACCAAATGCAATGCACTGAGTTATATCCGTTTATAATAAAACTAACCAAATGCAATGCACTGAGTTGTATCAGTTTTTAATAAAACTTACCAAATGCAATGCACTGAGTTATATCCGTTTATAATAAAACTAACCAAATGCAATGCACTGAGTTGTATCAGTTTTTAATAAAACTTACCAAATGCAATGCACTGAGTTATATCCGTTTTTAATAAAACTAACCAAATGCAATGCACTGAGTTGTATCAGTTTTTAATAAAACTAACCAAATGCAATGCACTGAGTTGTATCAGTTTTTAATAAAACTAATCAAATGCAATGCACTGAGTTGTATCAGTTTTTAATAAAACTAACCAAATGCAATGCACTGAGTTATATCCGTTTTTAATAAAGCTAACCAAATGCAATGCACTGAGTTACATCCGTTTTTAATAAAACTAACCAAATGCAATGCACTGAGTTGTATCAGTTTTTAATAAAACTAACCAAATGCAATGCACTGAGTTACATCCGTTTTTAATAAAACTAACCAAATGCAATGCACTGAGTTACATCCGTTTTTAATAAAACTAACCAAATGCAATGCACTGAGTTGTATCAGTTTTTAATAAAACTTACCAAATGCAATGCACTGAGTTATATCCGTTTTTAATAAGACTAACCAAATGCAATGCACTGAGTTATATCCGTTTATAATAAAACTAACCAAATGCAATGCACTGAGTTGTATCAGTTTTTAATAAAACTTACCAAATGCAATGCACTGAGTTATATCCGTTTTTAATAAAACTAACCAAATGCAATGCACTGAGTTGTATCAGTTTTTAATAAAACTAACCAAATGCAATGCACTGAGTTGTATCAGTTTTTAATAAAACTAACCAAATGCAATGCACTGAGTTACATCCGTTTTTAATAAAACTAACCAAATGCAATGCACTGAGTTATATCCGTTTATAATAAAACTAACCAAATGCAATGCACTGAGTTGTATCAGTTTTTAATAAAACTAACCAAATGCAATGCACTGAGTTACATCCGTTTTTAATAAAACTAACCAAATGCAATGCACTGAGTTACATCCGTTTTTAATAAAACTAACCAAATGCAATGCACTGAGTTATATCCGTTTATAATAAAACTAACCAAATGCAATGCACTGAGTTATATCCGCTTATAATAAAATTAACCAAATGCAATGCACTGAGTTGTATCAGTTTTTAATAAAACTAACCAAATGCAATGCACTGAGTTATATCCGTTTTTAATAAAACTAACCAAATGCAATGCACTGTTTTATCCGTTTATAATAAAACTAACCAAATGCAATGCACTGAGTTATATCCGTTTATAATAAAACTTACCAAATGCAATGCACTGAGTTATATCCGTTTTTAATAAAACTAACCAAATGCAATGCACTGAGTTGTATCAGTTTTTAATAAAACTAACCAAATGCAATGCACTGAGTTGTATCAGTTTTTAATAAAACTAATCAAATGCAATGCACTGAGTTGTATCAGTTTTTAATAAAACTAACCAAATGCAATGCACTGAGTTATATCCGTTTTTAATAAAGCTAACCAAATGCAATGCACTGAGTTACATCCGTTTTTAATAAAACTAACCAAATGCAATGCACTGAGTTGTATCAGTTTTTAATAAAACTAACCAAATGCAATGCACTGAGTTACATCCGTTTTTAATAAAATTAACCAAATGCAATGCACTGAGTTACATCCGTTTTTAATAAAACTAACCAAATGCAATGCACTGAGTTGTATCAGTTTTTAATAAAACTTACCAAATGCAATGCACTGAGTTATATCCGTTTTTAATAAGACTAACCAAATGCAATGCACTGAGTTATATCCGTTTATAATAAAACTAACCAAATGCAATGCACTGAGTTGTATCAGTTTTTAATAAAACTTACCAAATGCAATGCACTGAGTTATATCCGTTTTTAATAAAACTAACCAAATGCAATGCACTGAGTTGTATCAGTTTTTAATAAAACTAACCAAATGCAATGCACTGAGTTGTATCAGTTTTTAATAAAACTAACCAAATGCAATGCACTGAGTTACATCCGTTTTTAATAAAACTAACCAAATGCAATGCACTGAGTTATATCCGTTTATAATAAAACTAACCAAATGCAATGCACTGAGTTGTATCAGTTTTTAATAAAACTAACCAAATGCAATGCACTGAGTTACATCCGTTTTTAATAAAACTAACCAAATGCAATGCACTGAGTTACATCCGTTTTTAATAAAACTAACCAAATGCAATGCACTGAGTTATATCCGTTTATAATAAAACTAACCAAATGCAATGCACTGAGTTATATCCGCTTATAATAAAATTAACCAAATGCAATGCACTGAGTTGTATCAGTTTTTAATAAAACTAACCAAATGCAATGCACTGAGTTATATCCGTTTTTAATAAAACTAACCAAATGCAATGCACTGTTTTATCCGTTTATAATAAAACTAACCAAATGCAATGCACTGAGTTATATCCGTTTATAATAAAACTTACCAAATGCAATGCACTGAGTTATATCCGTTTTTAATAAAACTAACCAAATGCAATGCACTGAGTTGTATCAGTTTTTAATAAAACTAACCAAATGCAATGCACTGAGTTACATCCGTTTTTAATAAAACTAACCAAATGCAATGCACTGAGTTATATCCGTTTATAATAAAACTAACCAAATGCAATGCACTGAGCTATATCCGTTTATAATAAAACTAACCAAATGCAATGCACTGAGTTATATCCGCTTATAATAAAATTAACCAAATGCAATGCACTGAGTTGTATCAGTTTTTAATAAAACTAACCAAATGCAATGCACTGAGTTATATCCGTTTTTAATAAAACTAACCAAATGCAATGCACTGTTTTATCCGTTTATAATAAAACTAACCAAATGCAATGCACTGAGTTATATCCGTTTTTAATAAAACTAACCAAATGCAATGCACTGAGTTATATCCGTTTATAATAAAACTAACCAAATGCAATGCACTGAGTTGTATCAGTTTTTAATAAAACTAACCAAATGCAATGCACTGAGTTACATCCGTTTTTAATAAAACTAACCAAATGCAATGCACTGAGTTACATCCGTTTTTAATAAAACTAACCAAATGCACTGCACTGAGTTATATCCGTTTATAATAAAACTAACCAAATGCAATGCACTGAGCTATATCCGTTTATAATAAAACTAACCAAATGCAATGCACTGAGTTATATCCGTTTATAATAAAACTAACCAAATGCAATGCACTGAGTTGTATCAGTTTTTAATAAAACTAACCAAATGCAATGCACTGAGTTACATCCGTTTTTAATAAAACTAACCAAATGCAATGCACTGAGTTACATCCGTTTTTAATAAAACTAACCAAATGCAATGCACTGAGTTATATCCGTTTATAATAAAACTAACCAAATGCAATGCACTGAGTTGTATCAGTTTTTAATAAAACTAACCAAATGCAATGCACTGAGTTATATCCGTTTTTAATAAAACTAACCAAATGCAATGCACTGAGTTATATCCGTTTATAATAAAACTAACCAAATGCAATGCACTGAGTTGTATCAGTTTTTAATAAAACTTACCAAATGCAATGCACTGAGTTATATCCGTTTATAATAAAACTAACCAAATGCAATGCACTGAGTTGTATCAGTTTTTAATAAAACTTACCAAATGCAATGCACTGAGTTATATCCGTTTTTAATAAAACTAACCAAATGCAATGCACTGAGTTGTATCAGTTTTTAATAAAACTAACCAAATGCAATGCACTGAGTTGTATCAGTTTTTAATAAAACTAACCAAATGCAATGCACTGAGTTGTATCAGTTTTTAATAAAACTAACCAAATGCAATGCACTGAGTTATATCCGTTTTTAATAAAGCTAACCAAATGCAATGCACTGAGTTACATCCGTTTTTAATAAAACTAACCAAATGCAATGCACTGAGTTGAATCAGTTTTTAATAAAACTAACCAAATGCAATGCGCTGAGTTACATCCGTTTTTAATAAAACTAACCAAATGCAATGCACTGAGTTGTATCAGTTTTTAATAAAACTTACCAAATGCAATGCACTGAGTTATATCCGTTTTTAATAAAACTAACCAAATGCAATGCACTGAGTTATATCCGTTTAAAATAAAACTAACCAAATGCAATGCACTGAGTTGTATCAGTTTTTAATAAAACTTACCAAATGCAATGCACTGAGTTATATCCGTTTTTACTAAAACTAACTAAATGCAATGCACTGAGTTGTATCAGTTTTTAATAAAACTAACCAAATGCAATGCACTGAGTTGTATTAGTTTTTAATAAAACTAACCAAATGCAATGCACTGAGTTACATCCGTTTTTAATAAAACTAACCAAATGCAATGCACTGAGTTATATCCGTTTATAATAAAACTAACCAAATGCAATGCACTGAGTTGTATCAGTTTTTAATAAAACTAACCAAATGCAATGCACTGAGTTACATCCGTTTTTAATAAAACTAACCAAATGCAATGCACTGAGTTACATCCGTTTTTAATAAAACTAACCAAATGCAATGCACTGAGTTATATCCGTTTATAATAAAACTAACCAAATGCAATGCACTGAGCTATATCCGTTTATAATAAAACTAACCAAATGCAATGCACTGAGTTATATCCGCTTATAATAAAATTAACCAAATGCAATGCACTGAGTTGTATCAGTTTTTAATAAAACTAACCAAATGCAATGCACTGAGTTATATCCGTTTTTAATAAAACTAACCAAATGCAATGCACTGTTTTATCCGTTTATAATAACACTAACCAAATGCAATGCACTGAGTTGTATCAGTTTTTAATAAAACTAACCAAATGCAATGCACTGAGTTATATCCGTTTTTAATAAAACTAACCAAATGCAATGCACTGAGTTGTATCAGTTTTTAATAAAACTAACCAAATGCAGTGCACTGAGTTATATCCGTTTATAATAAAACTAACCAAATGCAATGCACTGAGTTATATCCGTTTATAATAAAACTAACCAAATGCAATGCACTGAGTTGTATCAGTTTTTAATAAAACTAACCAAATGCAATGCACTGAGTTACATCCGTTTTTAATAAAACTAACCAAATGCAATGCACTGAGTTGTATCAGTTTTTAATAAAACTAACCAAATGCAAAGCACTGAGTTATATCCGTTTATAATAAAACTAACCAAATGCAATGCACTGAGTTGTATCAGTTTTTAATAAAACTTACCAAATGCAATGCACTGAGTTATATCCGTTTTTAATAAAACTAACCAAATGCAATGCACTGAGTTGTATCAGTTTTTAATAAAACTAACCAAATGCAATGCACTGAGTTACATCCGTTTTTAATAAAACTAACCAAATGCAATGCACTGAGTTGTATCAGTTTTTAATAAAACTAACCAAATGCAATGCACTGAGTTATATCCGTTTATAATAAAACTAACCAAATGCAATGCACTGAGTTATATCCGTTTATAATAAAACTAACCAAATGCAATGCACTGAGTTGTATCAGTTTTTAATAAAACTAACCAAATGCAATGCACTGAGTTATATCCGTTTATAATAAAACTAACCAAATGCAATGCACTGAGTTATATCCGTTTATAATAAAACTAACCAAATGCAATGCACTGAGTTATATCCGTTTATAATAAAACTAACCAAATGCAATGCACTGAGTTGTATCAGTTTTTAATAAAACTAACCAAATGCAATGCACTGAGTTACATCCGTTTTTAATAAAACTAACCAAATGCAATGCACTGAGTTATATCCGTTTATAATAAAACTAACCAAATGCAATGCACTGAGTTGTATCAGTTTTTAATAAAACTAACCAAATGCAATGCACTGAGTTGTATCAGTTTTTAATAAAACTAACCAAATGCAATGCACTGAGTTGTATCAGTTTTTAATAAAACTAACCAAATGCAATGCACTGAGTTATATCCGTTTTTAATAAAGCTAACCAAATGCAATGCACTGAGTTACATCCGTTTTTAATAAAACTAACCAAATGCAATGCACTGAGTTGAATCAGTTTTTAATAAAACTAACCAAATGCAATGCGCTGAGTTACATCCGTTTTTAATAAAACTAACCAAATGCAATGCACTGAGTTGTATCAGTTTTTAATAAAACTTACCAAATGCAATGCACTGAGTTATATCCGTTTTTAATAAAACTAACCAAATGCAATGCACTGAGTTATATCCGTTTATAATAAAACTAACCAAATGCAATGCACTGAGTTGCATCAGTTTTTAATAAAACTTACCAAATGCAATGCACTGAGTTATATCCGTTTTTAATAAAACTAACCAAATGCAATGCACTGAGTTGTATCAGTTTTTAATAAAACTAACCAAATGCAATGCACTGAGTTGTATTAGTTTTTAATAAAACTAACCAAATGCAATGCACTGAGTTACATCCGTTTTTAATAAAACTAACCAAATGCAATGCACTGAGTTATATCCGTTTATAATAAAACTAACCAAATGCAATGCACTGAGTTGTATCAGTTTTTAATAAAACTAACCAAATGCAATGCACTGAGTTACATCCGTTTTTAATAAAACTAACCAAATGCAATGCACTGAGTTACATCCGTTTTTAATAAAACTAACCAAATGCAATGCACTGAGTTATATCCGTTTATAATAAAACTAACCAAATGCAATGCACTGAGCTATATCCGTTTATAATAAAACTAACCAAATGCAATGCACTGAGTTATATCCGCTTATAATAAAATTAACCAAATGCAATGCACTGTTTTATCCGTTTATAATAACACTAACCAAATGCAATGCACTGAGTTGTATCAGTTTTTAATAAAACTAACCAAATGCAATGCACTGAGTTATATCCGTTTTTAATAAAACTAACCAAATGCAATGCACTGAGTTGTATCAGTTTTTAATAAAACTAACCAAATGCAATGCACTGAGTTATATCCGTTTTTAATAAAACTAACCAAATGCAATGCACTGTTTTATCCGTTTATAATAACACTAACCAAATGCAATGCACTGAGTTGTATCAGTTTTTAATAAAACTAACCAAATGCAATGCACTGAGTTATATCCGTTTATAATAAAACTAACCAAATGCAATGCACTGAGTTGTATCAGTTTTTAATAAAACTAACCAAATGCAGTGCACTGAGTTATATCCGTTTATAATAAAACTAACCAAATGCAATGCACTGAGTTATATCCGTTTATAATAAAACTAACCAAATGCAATGCACTGAGTTGTATCAGTTTTTAATAAAACTAACCAAATGCAATGCACTGAGTTACATCCGTTTTTAATAAAACTAACCAAATGCAATGCACTGAGTTGTATCAGTTTTTAATAAAACTAACCAAATGCAAAGCACTGAGTTATATCCGTTTATAATAAAACTAACCAAATGCAATGCACTGAGTTGTATCAGTTTTTAATAAAACTTACCAAATGCAATGCACTGAGTTATATCCGTTTTTAATAAAACTAACCAAATGCAATGCACTGAGTTGTATCAGTTTTTAATAAAACTAACCAAATGCAATGCACTGAGTTACATCCGTTTTTAATAAAACTAACCAAATGCAATGCACTGAGTTGTATCAGTTTTTAATAAAACTAACCAAATGCAATGCACTGAGTTATATCCGTTTATAATAAAACTAACCAAATGCAATGCACTGAGTTATATCCGTTTATAATAAAACTAACCAAATGCAATGCACTGAGTTGTATCAGTTTTTAATAAAACTAACCAAATGCAATGCACTGAGTTATATCCGTTTATAATAAAACTAACCAAATGCAATGCACTGAGTTATATCCGTTTATAATAAAACTAACCAAATGCAATGCACTGAGTTATATCCGTTTATAATAAAACTAACCAAATGCAATGCACTGAGTTGTATCAGTTTTTAATAAAACTAACCAAATGCAATGCACTGAGTTACATCCGTTTTTAATAAAACTAACCAAATGCAATGCACTGAGTTATATCCGTTTATAATAAAACTAACCAAATGCAATGCACTGAGTTATATCCGTTTATAATAAAACTAACCAAATGCAATGCACTGAGTTGTATCAGTTTTTAATAAAACTAACCAAATGCAATGCACTGAGTTATATCCGTTTTTAATAAAACTAACCAAATGCAATGCACTGAGTTATATCCGTTTATAATAAAACTAACCAAATGCAATGCACTGAGTTGTATCAGTTTTTAATAAAACTTACCAAATGCAATGCACTGAGTTATATCCGTTTATAATAAAACTAACCAAATGCAATGCACTGAGTTGTATCAGTTTTTAATAAAACTTACCAAATGCAATGCACTGAGTTATATCCGTTTTTAATAAAACTAACCAAATGCAATGCACTGAGTTGTATCAGTTTTTAATAAAACTAACCAAATGCAATGCACTGAGTTGTATCAGTTTTTAATAAAACTAATCAAATGCAATGCACTGAGTTGTATCAGTTTTTAATAAAACTAACCAAATGCAATGCACTGAGTTATATCCGTTTTTAATAAAGCTAACCAAATGCAATGCACTGAGTTACATCCGTTTTTAATAAAACTAACCAAATGCAATGCACTGAGTTGTATCAGTTTTTAATAAAACTAACCAAATGCAATGCACTGAGTTACATCCGTTTTTAATAAAACTAACCAAATGCAATGCACTGAGTTACATCCGTTTTTAATAAAACTAACCAAATGCAATGCACTGAGTTATATCAGTTTTTAATAAAACTTACCAAATGCAATGCACTGAGTTATATCCGTTTTTAATAAGACTAACCAAATGCAATGCACTGAGTTATATCCGTTTATAATAAAACTAACCAAATGCAATGCACTGAGTTGTATCAGTTTTTAATAAAACTTACCAAATGCAATGCACTGAGTTATATCCGTTTTTAATAAAACTAACCAAATGCAATGCACTGAGTTGTATCAGTTTTTAATAAAACTAACCAAATGCAATGCACTGAGTTGTATCAGTTTTTAATAAAACTAACCAAATGCAATGCACTGAGTTACATCCGTTTTTAATAAAACTAACCAAATGCAATGCACTGAGTTATATCCGTTTATAATAAAACTAACCAAATGCAATGCACTGAGTTGTATCAGTTTTTAATAAAACTAACCAAATGCAATGCACTGAGTTACATCCGTTTTTAATAAAACTAACCAAATGCAATGCACTGAGTTACATCCGTTTTTAATAAAACTAACCAAATGCAATGCACTGAGTTATATCCGTTTATAATAAAACTAACCAAATGCAATGCACTGAGTTATATCCGCTTATAATAAAATTAACCAAATGCAATGCACTGAGTTGTATCAGTTTTTAATAAAACTAACCAAATGCAATGCACTGAGTTATATCCGTTTTTAATAAAACTAACCAAATGCAATGCACTGTTTTATCCGTTTATAATAAAACTAACCAAATGCAATGCACTGAGTTATATCCGTTTATAATAAAACTTACCAAATGCAATGCACTGAGTTATATCCGTTTTTAATAAAACTAACCAAATGCAATGCACTGAGTTGTATCAGTTTTTAATAAAACTAACCAAATGCAATGCACTGAGTTACATCCGTTTTTAATAAAACTAACCAAATGCAATGCACTGAGTTATATCCGTTTATAATAAAACTAACCAAATGCAATGCACTGAGCTATATCCGTTTATAATAAAACTAACCAAATGCAATGCACTGAGTTATATCCGCTTATAATAAAATTAACCAAATGCAATGCACTGAGTTGTATCAGTTTTTAATAAAACTAACCAAATGCAATGCACTGAGTTATATCCGTTTTTAATAAAACTAACCAAATGCAATGCACTGTTTTATCCGTTTATAATAAAACTAACCAAATGCAATGCACTGAGTTATATCCGTTTTTAATAAAACTAACCAAATGCAATGCACTGAGTTATATCCGTTTATAATAAAACTAACCAAATGCAATGCACTGAGTTGTATCAGTTTTTAATAAAACTAACCAAATGCAATGCACTGAGTTACATCCGTTTTTAATAAAACTAACCAAATGCAATGCACTGAGTTACATCCGTTTTTAATAAAACTAACCAAATGCAATGCACTGAGTTATATCCGTTTATAATAAAACTAACCAAATGCAATGCACTGAGCTATATCCGTTTATAATAAAACTAACCAAATGCAATGCACTGAGTTATATCCGTTTATAATAAAACTAACCAAATGCAATGCACTGAGTTGTATCAGTTTTTAATAAAACTAACCAAATGCAATGCACTGAGTTACATCCGTTTTTAATAAAACTAACCAAATGCAATGCACTGAGTTACATCCGTTTTTAATAAAACTAACCAAATGAAATGCACTGAGTTGTATCAGTTTTTAATAAAACTAACCAAATGCAATGCACTGAGTTGTATCAGTTTTTAATAAAACTAACCAAATGCAATGCACTGAGTTACATCCGTTTTTAATAAAACTAACCAAATGCAATGCACTGAGTTGTATCAGTTTTTAATAAAACTAACCAAATGCAATGCACTGAGTTGTATCAGTTTTTAATAAAACTAACCAAATGCAATGCACTGAGTTGTATCAGTTTTTAATAAAACTAACCAAATGCAATGCACTGAGTTACATCCGTTTTTAATAAAACTAACCAAATCCAATGCACTGAGTTGTATCAGTTTTTAATAAAACTTTCCAAATGCAATGCACTGAGTTATATCCGTTTATAATAAAACTAACCAAATGCAATGCACTGAGTTGTATCAGTTTTTAATAAAACTTACCAAATGCAATGCACTGAGTTATATCCGTTTTTAATAATACTAACCAAATGCAATGCACTGAGTTGTATCAGTTTTTAATAAAAGTAACCAAATGCAATGCACTGAGTTGTATCAGTTTTTAATAAAACTAACCAAATGCAATGCACTGAGTTGTATCAGTTTTTAATAAAACTAACCAAATGCAATGCACTGATTTATATCCGTTTTTAATAAAGCTAACCAAATGCAATGCACTGAGTTACATCCGTTTTTAATAAAACTAACCAAATGCAATGCACTGAGTTGTATCAGTTTTTAATAAAACTAACCAAATGCAATGCACTGAGTTATATCCGTTTTTAATAAAACTAACCAAATGCAATGCACTGAGTTGTATCAGTTTTTAATAAAACTAACCAAATGCAGTGCACTGAGTTATATCCGTTTATAATAAAACTAACCAAATGCAATGCACTGAGTTATATCCGTTTATAATAAAACTAACCAAATGCAATGCACTGAGTTGTATCAGTTTTTAATAAAACTAACCAAATGCAATGCACTGAGTTACATCCGTTTTTAATAAAACTAACCAAATGCAATGCACTGAGTTGTATCAGTTTTTAATAAAACTAACCAAATGCAAAGCACTGAGTTATATCCGTTTATAATAAAACTAACCAAATGCAATGCACTGAGTTGTATCAGTTTTTAATAAAACTTACCAAATGCAATGCACTGAGTTATATCCGTTTTTAATAAAACTAACCAAATGCAATGCACTGAGTTGTATCAGTTTTTAATAAAACTAACCAAATGCAATGCACTGAGTTACATCCGTTTTTAATAAAACTAACCAAATGCAATGCACTGAGTTGTATCAGTTTTTAATAAAACTAACCAAATGCAATGCACTGAGTTATATCCGTTTATAATAAAACTAACCAAATGCAATGCACTGAGTTATATCCGTTTATAATAAAACTAACCAAATGCAATGCACTGAGTTGTATCAGTTTTTAATAAAACTAACCAAATGCAATGCACTGAGTTATATCCGTTTATAATAAAACTAACCAAATGCAATGCACTGAGTTATATCCGTTTATAATAAAACTAACCAAATGCAATGCACTGAGTTATATCCGTTTATAATAAAACTAACCAAATGCAATGCACTGAGTTGTATCAGTTTTTAATAAAACTAACCAAATGCAATGCACTGAGTTACATCCGTTTTTAATAAAACTAACCAAATGCAATGCACTGAGTTATATCCGTTTATAATAAAACTAACCAAATGCAATGCACTGAGTTATATCCGTTTATAATAAAACTAACCAAATGCAATGCACTGAGTTGTATCAGTTTTTAATAAAACTAACCAAATGCAATGCACTGAGTTATATCCGTTTTTAATAAAACTAACCAAATGCAATGCACTGAGTTATATCCGTTTATAATAAAACTAACCAAATGCAATGCACTGAGTTGTATCAGTTTTTAATAAAACTTACCAAATGCAATGCACTGAGTTATATCCGTTTATAATAAAACTAACCAAATGCAATGCACTGAGTTGTATCAGTTTTTAATAAAACTTACCAAATGCAATGCACTGAGTTATATCCGTTTTTAATAAAACTAACCAAATGCAATACACTGAGTTGTATCAGTTTTTAATAAAACTAACCAAATGCAATGCACTGAGTTGTATCAGTTTTTAATAAAACTAATCAAATGCAATGCACTGAGTTGTATCAGTTTTTAATAAAACTAACCAAATGCAATGCACTGAGTTATATCCGTTTTTAATAAAGCTAACCAAATGCAATGCACTGAGTTACATCCGTTTTTAATAAAACTAACCAAATGCAATGCACTGAGTTGTATCAGTTTTTAATAAAACTAACCAAATGCAATGCACTGAGTTACATCCGTTTTTAATAAAACTAACCAAATGCAATGCACTGAGTTACATCCGTTTTTAATAAAACTAACCAAATGCAATGCACTGAGTTGTATCAGTTTTTAATAAAACTTACCAAATGCAATGCACTGAGTTATATCCGTTTTTAATAAGACTAACCAAATGCAATGCACTGAGTTATATCCGTTTATAATAAAACTAACCAAATGCAATGCACTGAGTTGTATCAGTTTTTAATAAAACTTACCAAATGCAATGCACTGAGTTATATCCGTTTTTAATAAAACTAACCAAATGCAATGCACTGAGTTGTATCAGTTTTTAATAAAACTAACCAAATGCAATGCACTGAGTTGTATCAGTTTTTAATAAAACTAACCAAATGCAATGCACTGAGTTACATCCGTTTTTAATAAAACTAACCAAATGCAATGCACTGAGTTATATCCGTTTATAATAAAACTAACCAAATGCAATGCACTGAGTTGTATCAGTTTTTAATAAAACTAACCAAATGCAATGCACTGAGTTACATCCGTTTTTAATAAAACTAACCAAATGCAATGCACTGAGTTACATCCGTTTTTAATAAAACTAACCAAATGCAATGCACTGAGTTATATCCGTTTATAATAAAACTAACCAAATGCAATGCACTGAGTTATATCCGCTTATAATAAAATTAACCAAATGCAATGCACTGAGTTGTATCAGTTTTTAATAAAACTAACCAAATGCAATGCACTGAGTTATATCCGTTTTTAATAAAACTAACCAAATGCAATGCACTGTTTTATCCGTTTATAATAAAACTAACCAAATGCAATGCACTGAGTTATATCCGTTTATAATAAAACTTACCAAATGCAATGCACTGAGTTATATCCGTTTTTAATAAAACTAACCAAATGCAATGCACTGAGTTGTATCAGTTTTTAATAAAACTAACCAAATGCAATGCACTGAGTTACATCCGTTTTTAATAAAACTAACCAAATGCAATGCACTGAGTTATATCCGTTTATAATAAAACTAACCAAATGCAATGCACTGAGCTATATCCGTTTATAATAAAACTAACCAAATGCAATGCACTGAGTTATATCCGCTTATAATAAAATTAACCAAATGCAATGCACTGAGTTGTATCAGTTTTTAATAAAACTAACCAAATGCAATGCACTGAGTTATATCCGTTTTTAATAAAACTAACCAAATGCAATGCACTGTTTTATCCGTTTATAATAAAACTAACCAAATGCAATGCACTGAGTTATATCCGTTTTTAATAAAACTAACCAAAAGCAATGCACTGAGTTATATCCGTTTATAATAAAACTAACCAAATGCAATGCACTGAGTTGTATCAGTTTTTAATAAAACTAACCAAATGCAATGCACTGAGTTACATCCGTTTTTAATAAAACTAACCAAATGCAATGCACTGAGTTATATCCGTTTATAATAAAACTAACCAAATGCAATGCACTGAGTTATATCCGTTTTTAATAAAACTAACCAAATGCAATGCACTGAGTTATATCCGTTTATAATAAAACTAACCAAATGCAATGCACTGAGTTGTATCAGTTTTTAATAAAACTTACCAAATGCAATGCACTGAGTTATATCCGTTTATAATAAAACTAACCAAATGCAATGCACTGAGTTGTATCAGTTTTTAATAAAACTTACCAAATGCAATGCACTGAGTTATATCCGTTTTTAATAAAACTAACCAAATGCAATGCACTGAGTTGTATCAGTTTTTAATAAAACTAACCAAATGCAATGCACTGAGTTGTATCAGTTTTTAATAAAACTAACCAAATGCAATGCACTGAGTTGTATCAGTTTTTAATAAAACTAACCAAATGCAATGCACTGAGTTATATCCGTTTTTAATAAAGCTAACCAAATGCAATGCACTGAGTTACATCCGTTTTTAATAAAACTAACCAAATGCAATGCACTGAGTTGTATCAGTTTTTAATAAAACTAACCAAATGCAATGCATTGAGTTGTATCAGTTTTTAATAAAACTAACCAAATGCAATGCACTGAGTTACATCCGTTTTTAATAAAACTAACCAAATGCAATGCACTGAGTTGAATCAGTTTTTAATAAAACTAACCAAATGCAATGCACTGAGTTACATCCGTTTTTAATAAAACTAACCAAATGCAATGCACTGAGTTGTATCAGTTTTTAATAAAACTTACCAAATGCAATGCACTGAGTTACATCCGTTTTTAATAAAACTAACCAAATGCAATGCACTGAGTTGTATCAGTTTTTAATAAAACTAACCAAATGCAATGCACTGAGTTACATCCGTTGTTAATAAAACTAACCAAATGCAATGCACTGAGTTGTATCAGTTTTTAATAAAACTAACCAAATGCAATGCATTGAGTTACATCCGTTTTTAATAAAACTAACCAAATGCAATGCACTGAGTTGTATCAGTTTTTAATAAAACTAACCAAATGCAATGCACTGAGTTACATCCGTTTTTAATAAAACTAACCAAATGCAATGCACTGAGTTATATCCGTTTATAATAAAACTAACCAAATGCAATGCACTGAGTTATATCCGTTTATAATAAAACTTACCAAATGCAATGCACTGAGTTGTATCAGTTTTTAATAAAACTAACCAAATGCAATGCACTGAGTTATATCCGTTTTTAATAAAGCTAACCAAATGCAATGCACTGAGTTACATCCGTTTTTAATAAAACTAACCAAATGCAATGCACTGAGTTGAATCAGTTTTTAATAAAACTAACCAAATGCAATGCACTGAGTTACATCCGTTTTTAATAAAACTAACCAAATGCAATGCACTGAGTTGTATCAGTTTTTAATAAAACTTACCAAATGCAATGCACTGAGTTATATCCGTTTTTAATAAAACTAACCAAATGCAATGCACTGAGTTATATCCGTTTATAATAAAACTAACCAAATGCAATGCACTGAGTTGTATCAGTTTTTAATAAAACTTACCAAATGCAATGCACTGAGTTATATCCGTTTTTAATAAAACTAACCAAATGCAATGCACTGAGTTGTATCAGTTTTTAATAAAACTAACCAAATGCAATGCACTGAGTTGTATTAGTTTTTAATAAAACTAACCAAATGCAATGCACTGAGTTACATCCGTTTTTAATAAAACTAACCAAATGCAATGCACTGAGTTATATCCGTTTATAATAAAACTAACCAAATGCAATGCACTGAGTTGTATCAGTTTTTAATAAAACTAACCAAATGCAATGCACTGAGTTACATCCGTTTTTAATAAAACTAACCAAATGCAATGCACTGAGTTACATCCGTTTTTAATAAAACTAACCAAATGCAATGCACTGAGTTATATCCGTTTATAATAAAACTAACCAAATGCAATGCACTGAGCTATATCCGTTTATAATAAAACTAACCAAATGCAATGCACTGAGTTATATCCGCTTATAATAAAATTAACCAAATGCAATGCACTGAGTTGTATCAGTTTTTAATAAAACTAACCAAATGCAATGCACTGTTTTATCCGTTTATAATAAAACTAACCAAATGCAATGCACTGAGTTGTATCAGTTTTTAATAAAACTAACCAAATGCAATGCACTGAGTTATATCCGTTTTTAATAAAACTAACCAAATGCAATGCACTGAGTTGTATCAGTTTTTAATAAAACTAACCAAATGCAGTGCACTGAGTTATATCCGTTTATAATAAAACTAACCAAATGCAATGCACTGAGTTATATCCGTTTATAATAAAACTAACCAAATGCAATGCACTGAGTTGTATCAGTTTTTAATAAAACTAACCAAATGCAGTGCACTGAGTTATATCCGTTTTTAATAAAACTAACCAAATGCAATGCACTGAGTTGTATCAGTTTTTAATAAAACTAACCAAATGCAGTGCACTGAGTTATATCCGTTTATAATAAAACTAACCAAATGCAATGCACTGAGTTATATCCGTTTATAATAAAACTAACCAAATGCAATGCACTGAGTTGTATCAGTTTTTAATAAAACTAACCAAATGCAATGCACTGAGTTACATCCGTTTTTAATAAAACTAACCAAATGCAATGCACTGAGTTGTATCAGTTTTTAATAAAACTAACCAAATGCAAAGCACTGAGTTATATCCGTTTATAATAAAACTAACCAAATGCAATGCACTGAGTTGTATCAGTTTTTAATAAAACTAACCAAATGCAATGCACTGAGTTATATCCGTTTTTAATAAAACTAACCAAATGCAATGCACTGAGTTGTATCAGTTTTTAATAAAACTAACCAAATGCAGTGCACTGAGTTATATCCGTTTATAATAAAACTAACCAAATGCAATGCACTGAGTTATATCCGTTTATAATAAAACTAACCAAATGCAATGCACTGAGTTGTATCAGTTTTTAATAAAACTAACCAAATGCAATGCACTGAGTTACATCCGTTTTTAATAAAACTAACCAAATGCAATGCACTGAGTTGTATCAGTTTTTAATAAAACTAACCAAATGCAAAGCACTGAGTTATATCCGTTTATAATAAAACTAACCAAATGCAATGCACTGAGTTGTATCAGTTTTTAATAAAACTTACCAAATGCAATGCACTGAGTTGTATCAGTTTTTAATAAAACTAACCAAATGCAATGCACTGAGTTATATCCGTTTATAATAAAACTAACCAAATGCAATGCACTGAGTTATATCCGTTTATAATAAAACTAACCAAATGCAATGCACTGAGTTGTATCAGTTTTTAATAAAACTAACCAAATGCAATGCACTGAGTTATATCCGTTTATAATAAAACTAACCAAATGCAATGCACTGAGTTATATCCGTTTATAATAAAACTAACCAAATGCAATGCACTGAGTTGTATCCGTTTATAATAAAACTTACCAAATGCAATGCACTGAGTTGTATCAGTTTTTAATAAAACTAACCAAATGCAATGCACTGAGTTATATCCGTTTATAATAAAACTAACCAAATGCAATGCACTGAGTTATATCCGTTTATAATAAAACTAACCAAATGCAATGCACTGAGTTGTATCAGTTTTTAATAAAACTAACCAAATGCAATGCACTGAGTTATATCCGTTTATAATAAAACTAACCAAATGCAATGCACTGAGTTATATCCGTTTATAATAAAACTAACCAAATGCAATGCACTGAGTTGTATCAGTTTTTAATAAAACTAACCAAATGCAATGCACTGAGTTATATCCGTTTATAATAAAACTAACCAAATGCAATGCACTGAGTTATATCCGTTTATAATAAAACTAACCAAATGCAATGCACTGAGTTGTATCAGTTTTTAATAAAACTAACCAAATGCAATGCACTGAGTTATATCCGTTTATAATAAAACTAACCAAATGCAATGCACTGAGTTGTATCAGTTTTTAATAAAACTAACCAAATGCAATGCACTGAGTTATATCCGTTTATAATAAAACTAACCAAATGCAATGCACTGAGTTATATCCGTTTATAATAAAACTAACCAAATGCAATGCACTGAGTTGTATCAGTTTTTAATAAAACTAACCAAATGCAATGCACTGAGTTATATCCGTTTATAATAAAACTAACCAAATGCAATGCACTGAGTTATATCCGTTTATAATAAAACTAACCAAATGCAATGCACTGAGTTGTATCAGTTTTTAATAAAACTAACCAAATGCAATGCACTGAGTTATATCCGTTTATAATAAAACTAACCAAATGCAATGCACTGAGTTATATCCGTTTATAATAAAACTAACCAAATGCAATGCACTGAGTTGTATCAGTTTTTAATAAAACTAACCAAATGCAATGCACTGAGTTATATCCGTTTATAATAAAACTAACCAAATGCAATGCACTGAGTTATATCCGTTTATAATAAAACTAACCAAATGCAATGCACTGAGTTATATCCGTTTATAATAAAACTTACCAAATGCAATGCACTGAGTTGTATCAGTTTTTAATAAAACTAACCAAATGCAATGCACTGAGTTATATCCGTTTATAATAAAACTAACCAAATGCAATGCACTGAGTTATATCCGTTTATAATAAAACTAACCAAATGCAATGCACTGAGTTGTATCAGTTTTTAATAAAACTAACCAAATGCAATGCACTGAGTTATATCCGTTTATAATAAAACTAACCAAATGCAATGCACTGAGTTATATCCGTTTATAATAAAACTAACCAAATGCAATGCACTGAGTTGTATCAGTTTTTAATAAAACTAACCAAATGCAATGCACTGAGTTATATCCGTTTATAATAAAACTAACCAAATGCAATGCACTGAGTTATATCCGTTTATAATAAAACTAACCAAATGCAATGCACTGAGTTGTATCAGTTTTTAATAAAACTAACCAAATGCAATGCACTGAGTTATATCCGTTTATAATAAAACTAACCAAATGCAATGCACTGAGTTGTATCAGTTTTTAATAAAACTAACCAAATGCAATGCACTGAGTTGTATCAGTTTTTAATAAAACTAACCAAATGCAATGCACTGAGTTATATCCGTTTATAATAAAACTAACCAAATGCAATGCACTGAGTTATATCCGTTTATAATAAAACTAACCAAATGCAATGCACTGAGTTGTATCAGTTTTTAATAAAACTAACCAAATGCAATGCACTGAGTTATATCCGTTTTTAATAAAACTAACCAAATGCAATGCACTGAGTTGTATCAGTTTTTAATAAAACTAACCAAATGCAGTGCACTGAGTTATATCCGTTTATAATAAAACTAACCAAATGCAATGCACTGAGTTATATCCGTTTATAATAAAACTAACCAAATGCAATGCACTGAGTTGTATCAGTTTTTAATAAAACTAACCAAATGCAATGCACTGAGTTACATCCGTTTTTAATAAAACTAACCAAATGCAATGCACTGAGTTGTATCAGTTTTTAATAAAACTAACCAAATGCAAAGCACTGAGTTGTATCAGTTTTTAATAAAACTAACCAAATGCAATGCACTGAGTTATATCCGTTTATAATAAAACTAACCAAATGCAATGCACTGAGTTATATCCGTTTATAATAAAACTAACCAAATGCAATGCACTGAGTTATATCCGTTTATAATAAAACTAACCAAATGCAATGCACTGAGTTGTATCAGTTTTTAATAAAACTAACCAAATGCAATGCACTGAGTTACATCCGTTTTTAATAAAACTAACCAAATGCAATGCACTGAGTTATATCCGTTTATAATAAAACTAACCAAATGCAATGCACTGAGTTATATCCGTTTATAATAAAACTAACCAAATGCAATGCACTGAGTTGTATCAGTTTTTAATAAAACTAACCAAATGCAATGCACTGAGTTATATCCGTTTTTAATAAAACTAACCAAATGCAATGCACTGAGTTATATCCGTTTATAATAAAACTAACCAAATGCAATGCACTGAGTTGTATCAGTTTTTAATAAAACTTACCAAATGCAATGCACTGAGTTATATCCGTTTATAATAAAACTAACCAAATGCAATGCACTGAGTTGTATCCGTTTTTAATAAAACTAACCAAATGCAATGCACTGTTTTATCCGTTTATAATAAAACTAACCAAATGCAATGCACTGAGTTGTATCAGTTTTTAATAAAACTAACCAAATGCAATGCACTGAGTTATATCCGTTTTTAATAAAACTAACCAAATGCAATGCACTGAGTTGTATCAGTTTTTAATAAAACTAACCAAATGCAGTGCACTGAGTTATATCCGTTTATAATAAAACTAACCAAATGCAATGCACTGAGTTATATCCGTTTATAATAAAACTAACCAAATGCAATGCACTGAGTTGTATCAGTTTTTAATAAAACTAACCAAATGCAATGCACTGAGTTACATCCGTTTTTAATAAAACTAACCAAATGCAATGCACTGAGTTGTATCAGTTTTTAATAAAACTAACCAAATGCAAAGCACTGAGTTATATCCGTTTATAATAAAACTAACCAAATGCAATGCACTGAGTTGTATCAGTTTTTAATAAAACTTACCAAATGCAATGCACTGAGTTATATCCGTTTTTAATAAAACTAACCAAATGCAATGCACTGAGTTGTATCAGTTTTTAATAAAACTAACCAAATGCAATGCACTGAGTTACATCCGTTTTTAATAAAACTAACCAAATGCAATGCACTGAGTTGTATCAGTTTTTAATAAAACTAACCAAATGCAATGCACTGAGTTATATCCGTTTATAATAAAACTAACCAAATGCAATGCACTGAGTTATATCCGTTTATAATAAAACTAACCAAATGCAATGCACTGAGTTGTATCAGTTTTTAATAAAACTAACCAAATGCAATGCACTGAGTTATATCCGTTTATAATAAAACTAACCAAATGCAATGCACTGAGTTATATCCGTTTATAATAAAACTAACCAAATGCAATGCACTGAGTTATATCCGTTTATAATAAAACTAACCAAATGCAATGCACTGAGTTGTATCAGTTTTTAATAAAACTAACCAAATGCAATGCACTGAGTTACATCCGTTTTTAATAAAACTAACCAAATGCAATGCACTGAGTTATATCCGTTTATAATAAAACTAACCAAATGCAATGCACTGAGTTATATCCGTTTATAATAAAACTAACCAAATGCAATGCACTGAGTTGTATCAGTTTTTAATAAAACTAACCAAATGCAATGCACTGAGTTATATCCGTTTTTAATAAAACTAACCAAATGCAATGCACTGAGTTATATCCGTTTATAATAAAACTAACCAAATGCAATGCACTGAGTTGTATCAGTTTTTAATAAAACTTACCAAATGCAATGCACTGAGTTATATCCGTTTATAATAAAACTAACCAAATGCAATGCACTGAGTTGTATCAGTTTTTAATAAAACTTACCAAATGCAATGCACTGAGTTATATCCGTTTTTAATAAAACTAACCAAATGCAATGCACTGAGTTGTATCAGTTTTTAATAAAACTAACCAAATGCAATGCACTGAGTTGTATCAGTTTTTAATAAAACTAATCAAATGCAATGCACTGAGTTGTATCAGTTTTTAATAAAACTAACCAAATGCAATGCACTGAGTTATATCCGTTTTTAATAAAGCTAACCAAATGCAATGCACTGAGTTATATCCGTTTATAATAAAACTAACCAAATGCAATGCACTGAGTTGTATCAGTTTTTAATAAAACTAACCAAATGCAATGCACTGAGTTACATCCGTTTTTAATAAAACTAACCAAATGCAATGCACTGAGTTACATCCGTTTTTAATAAAACTAACCAAATGCAATGCACTGAGTTGTATCAGTTTTTAATAAAACTAACCAAATGCAATGCACTGAGTTACATCCGTTTTTAATAAAACTAACCAAATGCAATGCACTGAGTTACATCCGTTTTTAATAAAACTAACCAAATGCAATGCACTGAGTTATATCAGTTTTTAATAAAACTTACCAAATGCAATGCACTGAGTTATATCCGTTTTTAATAAGACTAACCAAATGCAATGCACTGAGTTATATCCGTTTATAATAAAACTAACCAAATGCAATGCACTGAGTTGTATCAGTTTTTAATAAAACTTACCAAATGCAATGCACTGAGTTATATCCGTTTTTAATAAAACTAACCAAATGCAATGCACTGAGTTGTATCAGTTTTTAATAAAACTAACCAAATGCAATGCACTGAGTTGTATCAGTTTTTAATAAAACTTACCAAATGCAATGCACTGAGTTATATCCGTTTTTAATAAAACTAACCAAATGCAATGCACTGAGTTGTATCAGTTTTTAATAAAACTAACCAAATGCAATGCACTGAGTTGTATCAGTTTTTAATAAAACTAACCAAATGCAATGCACTGAGTTACATCCGTTTTTAATAAAACTAACCAAATGCAATGCACTGAGTTATATCCGTTTATAACAAAACTAACCAAATGCAATGCACTGAGTTATATCCGCTTATAATAAAATTAACCAAATGCAATGCACTGAGTTGTATCAGTTTTTAATAAAACTAACCAAATGCAATGCACTGAGTTATATCCGTTTTTAATAAAACTAACCAAATGCAATGCACTGTTTTATCCGTTTATAATAAAACTAACCAAATGCAATGCACTGAGTTATATCCGTTTATAATAAAACTTACCAAATGCAATGCACTGAGTTATATCCGTTTTTAATAAAACTAACCAAATGCAATGCACTGAGTTGTATCAGTTTTTAATAAAACTAACCAAATGCAATGCACTGAGTTACATCCGTTTTTAATAAAACTAACCAAATGCAATGCACTGAGTTATATCCGTTTATAATAAAACTAACCAAATGCAATGCACTGAGCTATATCCGTTTATAATAAAACTAACCAAATGCAATGCACTGAGTTATATCCGCTTATAATAAAATTAACCAAATGCAATGCACTGAGTTGTATCAGTTTTTAATAAAACTAACCAAATGCAATGCACTGAGTTATATCCGTTTTTAATAAAACTAACCAAATGCAATGCACTGTTTTATCCGTTTATAATAAAACTAACCAAATGCAATGCACTGAGTTATATCCGTTTTTAATAAAACTAACCAAATGCAATGCACTGAGTTATATCCGTTTATAATAAAACTAACCAAATGCAATGCACTGAGTTGTATCAGTTTTTAATAAAACTAACCAAATGCAATGCACTGAGTTACATCCGTTTTTAATAAAACTAACCAAATGCAATGCACTGAGTTACATCCGTTTTTAATAAAACTAACTAAATGCAATGCACTGAGTTATATCCGTTTATAATAAAACTAACCAAATGCAATGCACTGAGCTATATCCGTTTATAATAAAACTAACCAAATGCAATGCACTGAGTTATATCCGTTTATAATAAAACTAACCAAATGCAATGCACTGAGTTGTATCAGTTTTTAATAAAACTAACCAAATGCAATGCACTGAGTTACATCCGTTTTTAATAAAACTAACCAAATGCAATGCACTGAGTTACATCCGTTTTTAATAAAACTAACCAAATGCAATGCACTGAGTTATATCCGTTTATAATAAAACTAACCAAATGCAATGCACTGAGTTGTATCAGTTTTTAACAAAACTAACCAAATGCAATGCACTGAGTTATATCCGTTTTTAATAAAACTAACCAAATGCAATGCACTGAGTTATATCCGTTTATAATAAAACTAACCAAATGCAATGCACTGAGTTGTATCAGTTTTTAATAAAACTTACCAAATGCAATGCACTGAGTTATATCCGTTTATAATAAAACTAACCAAATGCAATGCACTGAGTTGTATCAGTTTTTAATAAAACTTACCAAATGCAATGCACTGAGTTATATCCGTTTTTAATAAAACTAACCAAATGCAATGCACTGAGTTGTATCAGTTTTTAATAAAACTAACCAAATGCAATGCACTGAGTTGTATCAGTTTTTAATAAAACTAACCAAATGCAATGCACTGAGTTGTATCAGTTTTTAATAAAACTAACCAAATGCAATGCACTGAGTTATATCCGTTTTTAATAAAGCTAACCAAATGCAATGCACTGAGTTACATCCGTTTTTAATAAAACTAACCAAATGCAATGCACTGAGTTGAATCAGTTTTTAATAAAACTAACCAAATGCAATGCACTGAGTTACATCCGTTTTTAATAAAACTAACCAAATGCAATGCACTGAGTTGTATCAGTTTTTAATAAAACTTACCAAATGCAATGCACTGAGTTATATCCGTTTTTAATAAAACTAACCAAATGCAATGCACTGAGTTATATCCGTTTATAATAAAACTAACCAAATGCAATGCACTGAGTTGTATCAGTTTTTAATAAAACTTACCAAATGCAATGCACTGAGTTATATCCGTTTTTAATAAAACTAACCAAATGCAATGCACTGAGTTGTATCAGTTTTTAATAAAACTAACCAAATGCAATGCACTGAGTTGTATTAGTTTTTAATAAAACTAACCAAATGCAATGCACTGAGTTACATCCGTTTTTAATAAAACTAACCAAATGCAATGCACTGAGTTATATCCGTTTATAATAAAACTAACCAAATGCAATGCACTGAGTTGTATCAGTTTTTAATAAAACTAACCAAATGCAATGCACTGAGTTACATCCGTTTTTAATAAAACTAACCAAATGCAATGCACTGAGTTACATCCGTTTTTAATAAAACTAACCAAATGCAATGCACTGAGTTATATCCGTTTATAATAAAACTAACCAAATGCAATGCACTGAGCTATATCCGTTTATAATAAAACTAACCAAATGCAATGCACTGAGTTATATCCGCTTATAATAAAATTAACCAAATGCAATGCACTGAGTTGTATCAGTTTTTAATAAAACTAACCAAATGCAATGCACTGAGTTATATCCGTTTTTAATAAAACTAACCAAATGTAATGCACTGTTTTATCCGTTTATAATAAAACTAACCAAATGCAATGCACTGAGTTATATCCGTTTATAATAAAACTAACCAAATGCAATGCACTGAGTTATATCCGTTTTTAATAAAACTAACCAAATGCAATGCACTGAGTTGTATCAGTTTTTAATAAAACTAACCAAATGCAATGCACTGAGTTACATCCGTTTTTAACAAAACTAACCAAATGCAATGCACTGAGTTACATCCGTTTTTAATAAAACTAACCAAATGCAATGCACTGAGTTACACCCGTTTTTAATAAAACTAACCAACTGCAATGCACTGAGTTACATTCTTTTTTAATAAAACTAACCAAATGCAATGCACTGAGTTACATCCGTTTTTAATAAAACTAACCAAATGCAATGCACTGAGTTACACCCGTTTTTAATAAAACTAACCAACTGCAATGCACTGAGTTATATCCGTTTTTAATAAAACTAACCAAATGCAATGCACTGAGTTATATCCGTTTATAATAAAACTAACCAAATGCAATGCACTGAGTTATATCCGTTTTTAATAAAACTAACCAAATGCAATGCACTGAGTTGTATCAGTTTTTAATAAAACTAACCAAATGCAATGCACTAAGTTGTATCAGTTTTTAATAAAACTAACCAAATGCAATGCACTGAGTTACATCCGTTTATAATAAAACTAACCAAATGCAATGCACTGAGTTGTATCAGTTTTTAATAAAACTTACCAAATGCAATGCACTGAGTTATATCCGTTTTTAATAAAACTAACCAAATGCAATGCACTGAGTTGGATCAGTTTTTAATAAAACTAACCAAATGCAATGCACTGAGTTACATCCGTTTTTAATAAAACTAACCAAATGCAATGCACTGAGTTGTATCAGTTTTTAATAAAACTAACCAAATGCAATGCACTGAGTTACATCCGTTTTTAATAAAACTAACCAAATGCAATGCACTGAGTTGTATCAGTTTTTAATAAAACTTACCAAATGCAATGCACTGAGTTACATAAGTTTTTAATAAAACTAACCAAATGCAATGCACTGAGTTGTATCAGTTTTTAATAAAACTTACCAAATGCAATGCACTGAGTTACATCCGTTTTTAATAAAACTTACCAAATGCAATGCACTGAGTTACATCCGTTTTTAATAAAACTAACCAAATGCAATGCACTGAGTTGTATCAGTTTTTAATAAAACTTACCAAATGCAATGCACTGAGTTATATCCGTTTATAATAAAACTAACCAAATGCAATGCACTGAGTTGTATCAGTTTTTAATAAAACTTACCAAATACAATGCACTGAGTTGTATCAGTTTTTAATAAAACTTACCAAATGCAATGCACTGAGTTACATCCGTTTTTAATAAAACTAACCAAATGCAATGCACTGAGTTGTATCAGTTTTTAATAAAACTTACCAAATGCAATGCACTGAGTTGTATCAGTTTTTAATAAAACTAACCAAATGCAATGCACTGAGTTGTATCAGTTTTTAATAAAACTTACCAAATACAATGCACTGAGTTGTATCAGTTTTTAATAAAACTTACCAAATGCAATGCACTGAGTTACATCCGTTTTTAATAAAACTAACCAAATGCAATGCACTGAGTTGTATCAGTTTTTAATAAAACTTACCAAATGCAATGCACTGAGTTATATCCGTTTATAATAAAACTAACCAAATGCAATGCACTGAGTTGTATCAGTTTTTAATAAAACTAACCAAATGCAATGCACTGAGTTGTATCAGTTTTTAATAAAACTTACCAAATACAATGCACTGAGTTGTATCAGTTTTTAATAAAACTTACCAAATGCAATGCACTGAGTTACATCCGTTTTTAATAAAACTAACTAAATGCAATGCACTGAGTTGTATCAATTTTTAATAAAACTTACCAAATGCAATGCACTGAGTTATATCCGTTTATAATAAAACTAACCAAATGCAATGCACTGAGTTGTATCAGTTTTTAATAAAACTAACCAAATGCAATGCACTGAGTTGTATCAGTTTTTAATAAAACTTACCAAATGCAATGCACTGAGTTACATCCGTTTTTAATAAAACTAACCAAATGCAATGCACTGAGTTGTATCAGTTTTTAATAAAACTTACCAAATGCAATGCACTGAGTTACATCCGTTTTTAATAAAACTTACCAAATGCAATGCACTGAGTTATATCCGTTTATAATAAAACTTACCAAATGCAATGCACTGAGTTATATCCGTTTATAATAAAACTAACCAAATGCAATGCACTGAGTTGTATCAGTTTTTAATAAAACTTACCAAATACAATGCACTGAGTTGTATCAGTTTTTAATAAAACTTACCAAATGCAATGCACTGAGTTACATCCGTTTTTAATAAAACTAACCAAATGCAATGCACTGAGTTATATCCGTTTATAATAAAACTTACCAAATGCAATGCACTGAGTTACATCCGTTTTTAATAAAACTAACCAAATGCAATGCACTGAGTTGTATCAGTTTTTAATAAAACTTACCAAATGCAATGCACTGAGTTACATCCGTTTTTAATAAAACTAACCAAATGCAATGCACTGAGTTATATCCGTTTATAATAAAACTTACCAAATGCAATGCACTGAGTTATATCCGTTTATAATAAAACTAACCAAATGCAATGCACTGAGTTGTATCAGTTTTTAATAAAACTTACCAAATACAATGCACTGAGTTGTATCAGTTTTTAATAAAACTTACCAAATGCAATGCACTGAGTTACATCCGTTTTTAATAAAACTAACCAAATGCAATGCACTGAGTTGTATCAGTTTTTAATAAAACTTACCAAATGCAATGCACTGAGTTATATCCGTTTATAATAAAACTAACCAAATGCAATGCACTGAGTTGTATCAGTTTTTAATAAAACTAACCAAATGCAATGCACTGAGTTGTATCAGTTTTTAATAAAACTTACCAAATGCAATGCACTGAGTTACATCCGTTTTTAATAAAACTAACCAAATGCAATGCACTGAGTTGTATCAGTTTTTAATAAAACTTACCAAATGCAATGCACTGAGTTACATCCGTTTTTAATAAAACTTACCAAATGCAATGCACTGAGTTGTATCAGTTTTTAATAAAACTAACCAAATGCAATGCACTGAGTTGTATCAGTTTTTAATAAAACTTACCAAATGCAATGCACTGAGTTATATCCGTTTATAATAAAACTAACCAAATGCAATGCACTGAGTTGTATCAGTTTTTAATAAAACTTACCAAATACAATGCACTGAGTTATATCCGTTTTTAATAAAACTAACCAAATGCAATGCACTGAGTTGTATCAGTTTTTAATAAAACTTACCAAATGCAATGCTCTGAGTTACATCCGTTTTTAATAAAACTAACCAAATGCAATGCACTGAGTTGTATCAGTTTTTAATAAAACTAACCAAATGCAATGCACTGAGTTACATCCGTTGTTAATAAAACTAACCAAATGCAATGCACTGAGTTGTATCAGTTTTTAATAAAACTTACCAAATGCAATGCTCTGAGTTACATCCGTTTTTAATAAAACTTACCAAATGCAATGCACTGAGTTACATCCGTTTTTAATAAAACTAACCAAATGCAATGCACTGAGTTGTATCAGTTTTTAATAAAACTAACCAAATGCAATGCATTGAGTTACATCCGTTTTTAATAAAACTAACCAAATGCAATGCACTGAGTTGTATCAGTTTTTAATAAAACTAACCAAATGCAATGCACTGAGTTACATCCGTTTTTAATAAAACTAACCAAATGCAATGCACTGAGTTGTATCAGTTTTTAATAAAACTAACCAAATGCAATGCACTGAGTTACATCCGTTGTTAATAAAACTAACCAAATTCAATGCACTGAGTTATATCCGTTTTTAATAAAACTAACCAAATGCAATGCACTGAGTTGTATCAGTTTTTAATAAAACTAACCAAATGCAATGCACTGAGTTGTATCAGTTTTTAATAAAACTTACCAAATGCAATGCACTGAGTTACATCCGTTTTTAATAAAACTAACCAAATGCAATGCATTGAGTTACATCCGTTTTTAATAAAACTAACCAAATGCAATGCACTGAGTTGTATCAGTTTTTAATAAAACTAACCAAATGCAATGCACTGAGTTACATCCGTTTTTAATAAAACTAACCAAATGCAATGCACTGAGTTACATCCGTTGTTAATAAAACTAACCAAATGCAATGCACTGAGTTGTATCAGTTTTTAATAAAACTTACCAAATGCAATGCTCTGAGTTACATCCGTTTTTAATAAAACTAACCAAATGCAATGCACTGAGTTGTATCAGTTTTTAATAAAACTTACCAAATGCAATGCACTGAGTTATATCCGTTTTTAATAAAACTAACCAAATGCAATGCACTGAGTTACATCCGTTTTTAATAAAACTAACCAAATGCAATGCACTGAGTTGTATCAGTTTTTAATAAAACTTACCAAATGCAATGCTCTGAGTTACATCCGTTTTTAATAAAACATACCAAATGCAATGCACTGAGTTATATCCGTTTTTAATAAAACTAACCAAATGCAATGCACTGAGTTGTATCAGTTTTTAATAAAACTAACCAAATGCAATGCACTGAGTTGTATCAGTTTTTAATAAAACTTACCAAATGCAATGCACTGAGTTACATCCGTTTTTAATAAAACTAACCAAATGCAATGCACTGAGTTGTATCAGTTTTTAATAAAACTAACCAAATGCAATGCATTGAGTTACATCCGTTTTTAATAAAACTAACCAAATGCAATGCACTGAGTTGTATCAGTTTTTAATAAAACTAACCAAATGCAATGCACTGAGTTACATCCGTTTATAATAAAACTAACCAAATGCAATGCACTGAGTTGTATCAGTTTTTAATAAAACTAACCAAATGCAATGCACTGAGTTACATCCGTTGTTAATAAAACTAACCAAATGCAATGCACTGAGTTGTATCAGTTTTTAATAAAACTTACCAAATGCAATGCTCTGAGTTACATCCGTTTTTAATAAAACTAACCAAATGCAATGCACTGAGTTGTATCAGTTTTTAATAAAACTTACCAAATGCAATGCACTGAGTTATATCCGTTTATAATAAAACTAACCAAATGCAATGCACTGAGTTGTATCAGTTTTTAATAAAACTTACCAAATGCAATGCACTGAGTTATATCCGTTTTTAATAAAACTAACCAAATGCAATGCACTGAGTTGTATCAGTTTTTAATAAAACTTACCAAATGCAATGCACTGAGTTACATCCGTTTTTAATAAAACTAACCAAATGCAATGCACTGAGTTGTATCAGTTTTTAATAAAACTTACCAAATGCAATGCACTGAGTTATATCCGTTTTTAATAAAACTAACCAAATGCAATGCACTGAGTTGTATCAGTTTTTAATAAAACTTACCAAATGCAATGCACTGAGTTACATCCGTTTTTAATAAAACTAACCAAATGCAATGCACTGAGTTGTATCAGTTTTTAATAAAACTTACAAATGCAATGCACTGAGTTATATCCGTTTATAATAAAACTAACCAAATGCAATGCACTGAGTTTCATCCGTTTTTAATAAAACTAACCAAATGCAATGCACTGAGTTATATCCGTTTATAATAAAACTAACCAAATACAATGCACTGAGTTGTATCAGTTTTTAATAAAACTTACCAAATGCAATGCACTGAGTTATATCCGTTTTTAATAAAACTAACCAAATGCAATGCACTGAGTTGTATCAGTTTTTAATAAAACTAACCAAATGCAATGCACTGAGTTGTATCAGTTTTTAATAAAACTAACCAAATGCAATGCACTGAGTTACATCCGTTTTTAATAAAACTAACCAAATGCAATGCACTGAGTTGTATCAGTTTTTAATAAAACTTACCAAATGCAATACACTGAGTTATATCCGTTTATAATAAAACTAACCAAATGCAATGCACTGAGTTGTATCAGTTTTTAATAAAACTTACCAAATGCAATGCACTGAGTTATATCCGTTTATAATAAAACTAACCAAATGCAATGCACTGAGTTGTATCAGTTTTTAATAAAACTAACCAAATGCAATGCACTGAGTTACATCCGTTTTTAATAAAACTAACCAAATGCAATGCACTGAGTTGTATCAGTTTTTAGTAAAACTAACCAAATGCAATGCACTGAGTTACATCCGTTTTTAATAAAACTAACCAAATGCAATGCACTGAGTTGTATCAATTTTTAATAAAACTTACCAAATGCAATGCACTGAGTTGTATCAGTTTTTAATAAAACTAACCAAATGCAATGCACTGAGTTGTATCAGTTTTTAATAAAACTAACCAAATGCAATGCACTGAGTTACATCCGTTTTTAATAAAACTAACCAAATGCAATGCATTGAGTTGTATCAGTTTTTAATAAAACTTACCAAATGCACTGCACTGAGTTATATCCGTTTATAATAAAACTAACCAAATGCAATGCACTGAGTTGTATCAGTTTTTAATAAAACTAACCAAATGCAATGCACTGAGTTATATCCGTTTTTAATAAAACTAACCAAATGCAATGCACTGAGTTGTATCAGTTTTTAATAAAACTAACCAAATGCAATGCACTGAGTTGTATCAGTTTTTAATAAAACTAACCAAATGCAATGCACTGAGTTACATCCGTTTTTAATAAAACTAACCAAATGCAATGCACTGAGTTGTATCAGTTTTTAATAAAACTAACCAAATGCAATGCACTGAGTTGTATCAGTTTTTAATAAAACTAACCAAATGCAATGCACTGAGTTACATCCGTTTTTAATAAAACTAACCAAATGCAATGCACTGAGTTGTATCAGTTTTTAATAAAACTAACCAAATGCAATGCACTGAGTTGTATCAGTTTTTAATAAAACTAACCAAATGCAATGCACTGAGTTACATCCGTTTTTAATAAAACTAACCAAATGCAATACACTGAGTTGTATCAGTTTTTAATAAAACTTACCAAATGCAATGCACTGAGTTATATCCGTTTATAATAAAACTAACCAAATGCAATGCACTGAGTTGTATCAGTTTTTAATAAAACTTACCAAATGCAATGCACTGAGTTGTATCAGTTTTTAATAAAACTAACCAAATGCAATGCACTGAGTTGTATCAGTTTTTAATAAAACTAACCAAATGCAATGCACTGAGTTGTATCAGTTTTTAATAAAACTAACCAAATGCAATGCACTGAGTTACATCCGTTTTTAATAAAACTAACCAAATGCAATGCACTGAGTTGTATCAGTTTTTAATAAAACTAACCAAATGCAATGCACTGAGTTGTATCAGTTTTTAATAAAACTAACCAAATGCAATGCACTGAGTTACATCCGTTTTTAATAAAACTAACCAAATGCAATGCACTGAGTTGTATCAGTTTTTAATAAAACTTACCAAATGCAATGCACTGAGTTATATCCGTTTATAATAAAACTAACCAAATGCAATGCACTGAGTTGTATCAGTTTTTAATAAAACTAACCAAATGCAATGCACTGAGTTATATCCGTTTTTAATAAAACTAACCAAATGCAATGCACTGAGTTGTATCAGTTTTTAATAAAACTAACCAAATGCAATGCACTGAGTTGTATCAGTTTTTAATAAAACTTACCAAAAGCAATGCACTGAGTTATATCCGTTTTTAATAAAACTAACCAAATGCAATGCACTGAGTTGTATCAGTTTTTAATAAAACTAACCAAATGCAATGCACTGAGTTGTATCAGTTTTTAATAAAACTAACCAAATGCAATGCACTGAGTTACATCCGTTTTTAATAAAACTAACCAAATGCAATGCACTGAGTTGTATCAGTTTTTAATAAAACTTACCAAATGCAATACACTGAGTTATATCCGTTTATAATAAAACTAACCAAATGCAATGCACTGAGTTGTATCAGTTTTTAATAAAACTAACCAAATGCAATGCACTGAGTTATATCCGTTTTTAATAAAACTAACCAAATGCAATGCACTGAGTTGTATCAGTTTTTAATAAAACTAACCAAATGCAATGCACTGAGTTGTATCAGTTTTTAATAAAACTAACCAAATGCAATGCACTGAGTTACATCCGTTTTTAATAAAACTAACCAAATGCAATGCACTGAGTTGTATCAGTTTTTAATAAAACTAACCAAATGCAATGCACTGAGTTGTATCAGTTTTTAATAAAACTAACCAAATGCAATGCACTGAGTTGTATCAGTTTTTAATAAAACTAACCAAATGCAATGCACTGAGTTGTATCAGTTTTTAATAAAACTAACCAAATGCAATGCACTGAGTTACATCCGTTTTTAATAAAACTAACCAAATGCAATGCACTGAGTTACATCCGTTTTTAATAAAACTAACCAAATGCAATGCACTGAGTTGTATCAGTTTTTAATAAAACTAACCAAATGCAATGCACTGAGTTGTATCAGTTTTTAATAAAACTAACCAAATGCAATGCACTGAGTTACATCCGTTTTTAATAAAACTAACCAAATGCAATGCACTGAGTTGTATCAGTTTTTAATAAAACTAACCAAATGCAATGCACTGAGTTGTATCAGTTTTTAATAAAACTAACCAAATGCAATGCACTGAGTTACATCCGTTTTTAATAAAACTAACCAAATGCAATACACTGAGTTGTATCAGTTTTTAATAAAACTTACCAAATGCAATGCACTGAGTTATATCCGTTTATAATAAAACTAACCAAATGCAATGCACTGAGTTGTATCAGTTTTTAATAAAACTTACCAAATGCAATGCACTGAGTTGTATCAGTTTTTAATAAAACTAACCAAATGCAATGCACTGAGTTGTATCAGTTTTTAATAAAACTAACCAAATGCAATGCACTGAGTTGTATCAGTTTTTAATAAAACTAACCAAATGCAATGCACTGAGTTACATCCGTTTTTAATAAAACTAACCAAATGCAATGCACTGAGTTGTATCAGTTTTTAATAAAACTAACCAAATGCAATGCACTGAGTTGTATCAGTTTTTAATAAAACTAACCAAATGCAATGCACTGAGTTACATCCGTTTTTAATAAAACTAACCAAATGCAATGCACTGAGTTGTATCAGTTTTTAATAAAACTTACCAAATGCAATGCACTGAGTTATATCCGTTTATAATAAAACTTACCAAATGCAATGCACTGAGTTGTATCAGTTTTTAATAAAACTAACCAAATGCAATGCACTGAGTTATATCCGTTTTTAATAAAACTAACCAAATGCAATGCACTGAGTTGTATCAGTTTTTAATAAAACTAACCAAATGCAATGCACTGAGTTGTATCAGTTTTTAATAAAACTTACCAAATGCAATGCACTGAGTTATATCCGTTTATAATAAAACTAACCAAATGCAATGCACTGAGTTGTATCAGTTTTTAATAAAACTAACCAAATGCAATGCACTGAGTTATATCCGTTTTTAATAAAACTAACCAAATGCAATGCACTGAGTTGTATCAGTTTTTAATAAAACTAACCAAATGCAATGCACTGAGTTGTATCAGTTTTTAATAAAACTAACCAAATGCAATGCACTGAGTTGTATCAGTTTTTAATAAAACTAACCAAATGCAATGCACTGAGTTGTATCAGTTTTTAATAAAACTAACCAAATGCAATGCACTGAGTTACATCCGTTTTTAATAAAACTAACCAAATGCAATGCACTGAGTTGTATCAGTTTTTAATAAAACTTACCAAATGCAATGCACTGAGTTATATCCGTTTATAATAAAACTAACCAAATGCAATGCACTGAGTTGTATCAGTTTTTAATAAAACTAACCAAATGCAATGCACTGAGTTATATCCGTTTTTAATAAAACTAACCAAATGCAATGCACTGAGTTGTATCAGTTTTTAATAAAACTAACCAAATGCAATGCACTGAGTTGTATCAGTTTTTAATAAAACTTACCAAATGCAATGCACTGAGTTATATCCGTTTTTAATAAAACTAACCAAATGCAATGCACTGAGTTGTATCAGTTTTTAATAAAACTAACCAAATGCAATGCACTGAGTTGTATCAGTTTTTAATAAAACTTACCAAATGCAATGCACTGAGTTATATCCGTTTATAATAAAACTAACCAAATGCAATGCACTGAGTTGTATCAGTTTTTAATAAAACTAACCAAATGCAATGCACTGAGTTGTATCAGTTTTTAATAAAACTTACCAAATGCAATGCACTGAGTTATATCCGTTTTTAATAAAACTAACCAAATGCAATGCACTGAGTTGTATCAGTTTTTAATAAAACTAACCAAATGCAATGCACTGAGTTGTATCAGTTTTTAATAAAACTTACCAAATGCAATGCACTGAGTTATATCCGTTTATAATAAAACTAACCAAATGCAATGCACTGAGTTGTATCAGTTTTTAATAAAACTAACCAAATGCAATGCACTGAGTTATATCCGTTTTTAATAAAACTAACCAAATGCAATGCACTGAGTTGTATCAGTTTTTAATAAAACTAACCAAATGCAATGCACTGAGTTGTATCAGTTTTTAATAAAACTTACCAAATGCAATGCACTGAGTTATATCCGTTTTTAATAAAACTAACCAAATGCAATGCACTGAGTTGTATCAGTTTTTAATAAAACTAACCAAATGCAGTGCACTAAGTTACATCCGTTTTTAATAAAACTAACCAAATGCAATGCACTGAGTTGTATCAGTTTTTAATAAAACTTACCAAATGCAGTGCACTAAGTTACATCCGTTTTTAATAAAACTAACCAAATGCAATGCACTGAGTTGTATCAGTTTTTAATAAAACTAACCAAATGCAATGCACTGAGTTGTATCAGTTTTTAATAAAACTTACCAAATGCAATGCACTGAGTTATATCCGTTTTTAATAAAACTTACCAAATGCAGTGCACTAAGTTACATCCGTTTTTAATAAAACTAACCAAATGCAATGCACTGAGTTGTATCAGTTTTTAATAAAACTTACCAAATGCAATGCACTGAGTTATATCCGTTTATAATAAAACTAACCAAATGCAATGCACTGAGTTGTATCAGTTTTTAATAAAACTAACCAAATGCAATGCACTGAGTTATATCCGTTTTTAATAAAACTTACCAAATGCAGTGCACTAAGTTACATCCGTTTTTAATAAAACTAACCAAATGCAATGCACTGAGTTGTATCAGTTTTTAATAAAACTAACCAAATGCAATGCACTGAGTTATATCCGTTTTTAATAAAACTTACCAAATGCAGTGCACTAAGTTACATCCGTTTTTAATAAAACTAACCAAATGCAATGCACTGAGTTGTATCAGTTTTTAATAAAACTTACCAAATGCAATGCACTGAGTTATATCCGTTTATAATAAAACTAACCAAATGCAATGCACTGAGTTGTATCAGTTTTTAATAAAACTAACCAAATGCAATGCACTGAGTTATATCCGTTTTTAATAAAACTTACCAAATGCAGTGCACTAAGTTACATCCGTTTTTAATAAAACTAACCAAATGCAATGCACTGAGTTGTATCAGTTTTTAATAAAACTAACCAAATGCAATGCACTGAGTTATATCCGTTTTTAATAAAACTAACCAAATGCAATGCACTGAGTTGTATCAGTTTTTAATAAAACTAACCAAATGCAATGCACTGAGTTGTATCAGTTTTTAATAAAACTTACCAAATGCAATGCACTGAGTTATATCCGTTTTTAATAAAACTAACCAAATGCAATGCACTGAGTTGTATCAGTTTTTAATAAAACTAACCAAATGCAATGCACTGAGTTACATCCGTTTTTAATAAAACTAACCAAATGCAATGCACTGAGTTGTATCAGTTTTTAATAAAACTTACCAAATGCAATGCACTGAGTTATATCCGTTTATAATAAAACTAACCAAATGCAATGCACTGAGTTGTATCAGTTTTTAATAAAACTAACCAAATGCAATGCACTGAGTTGTATCAGTTTTTAATAAAACTAACCAAATGCAATGCACTGAGTTGTATCAGTTTTTAATAAAACTTACCAAATGCAATGCACTGAGTTATATCCGTTTTTAATAAAACTAACCAAATGCAATGCACTGAGTTGTATGAGTTTTTAATAAAACTAACCAAATGCAGTGCACTAAGTTACATCCGTTTTTAATAAAACTAACCAAATGCAATGCACTGAGTTGTATCAGTTTTTAATAAAACTTACCAAATGCAGTGCACTAAGTTACATCCGTTTTTAATAAAACTAACCAAATGCAATGCACTGAGTTGTATCAGTTTTTAATAAAACTAACCAAATGCAATGCACTGAGTTGTATCAGTTTTTAATAAAACTTACCAAATGCAATGCACTGAGTTATATCCGTTTATAATAAAACTAACCAAATGCAATGCACTGAGTTGTATCAGTTTTTAATAAAACTTACCAAATGCAATGCACTGAGTTATATCCGTTTTTAATAAAACTAACCAAATGCAATGCACTGAGTTGTATCAGTTTTTAATAAAACTAACCAAATGCAGTGCACTAAGTTACATCCGTTTTTAATAAAACTAACCAAATGCAATGCACTGAGTTGTATCAGTTTTTAATAAAACTTACCAAATGCAGTGCACTAAGTTACATCCGTTTTTAATAAAACTAACCAAATGCAATGCACTGAGTTGTATCAGTTTTTAATAAAACTAACCAAATGCAATGCACTGAGTTGTATCAGTTTTTAATAAAACTTACCAAATGCAATGCACTGAGTTATATCCGTTTATAATAAAACTAACCAAATGCAATGCACTGAGTTGTATCAGTTTTTAATAAAACTAACCAAATGCAGTGCACTAAGTTACATCCGTTTTTAATAAAACTAACCAAATGCAATGCACTGAGTTGTATCAGTTTTTAATAAAACTTACCAAATGCAATGCTCTGAGTTACATCCGTTTTTAATAAAACTAACCAAATGCAATGCACTGAGTTGTATCAGTTTTTAATAAAACTAACCAAATGCAGTGCACTAAGTTACATCCGTTTTTAATAAAACTAACCAAATGCAATGCACTGAGTTGTATCAGTTTTTAATAAAACTAACCAAATGCAGTGCACTAAGTTACATCCGTTTTTAATAAAACTAACCAAATGCAATGCACTGAGTTGTATCAGTTTTTAATAAAACTTACCAAATGCAATGCTCTGAGTTACATCCGTTTTTAATAAAACTAACCAAATGCAATGCACTGAGTTGTATCAGTTTTTAATAAAACTTACCAAATGCAATGCACTGAGTTATATCCGTTTATAATAAAACTAACCAAATGCAATGCACAGAGTTGTATCAGTTTTTAATAAAACTTACCAAATGCAATGCACTGAGTTATATCCGTTTTTAATAAAACTAACCAAATGCAATGCACTGAGTTGTATCAGTTTTTAATAAAACTTACCAAATGCAATGCACTGAGTTACATCCGTTTTTAATAAAACTAACCAAATGCAATGCACTGAGTTGTATCAGTTTTTAATAAAACTTACCAAATGCAATGCACTGAGTTATATCCGTTTTTAATAAAACTAACCAAATGCAATGCACTGAGTTGTATCAGTTTTTAATAAAACTTACCAAATGCAATGCACTGAGTTACATCCGTTTTTAATAAAACTAACCAAATGCAATGCACTGAGTTGTATCAGTTTTTAATAAAACTTACAAATGCAATGCACTGAGTTATATCCGTTTATAATAAAACTAACCAAATGCAATGCACTGAGTTTCATCCGTTTTTAATAAAACTAACCAAATGCAATGCACTGAGTTATATCCGTTTATAATAAAACTAACCAAATGCAATGCACTGAGTTGTATCAGTTTTTAATAAAACTTACCAAATGCAATGCACTGAGTTATATCCGTTTTTAATAAAACTAACCAAATGCAATGCACTGAGTTGTATCAGTTTTTAATAAAACTAACCAAATGCAATGCACTGAGTTGTATCAGTTTTTAATAAAACTAACCAAATGCAATGCACTGAGTTACATCCGTTTTTAATAAAACTAACCAAATGCAATGCACTGAGTTGTATCAGTTTTTAATAAAACTTACCAAATGCAATGCACTGAGTTATATCCGTTTTTAATAAAACTAACCAAATGCAATGCACTGAGTTGTATCAGTTTTTAATAAAACTAACCAAATGCAATGCACTGAGTTGTATCAGTTTTTAATAAAACTAACCAAATGCAATGCACTGAGTTACATCCGTTTTTAATAAAACTAACCAAATGCAATGCACTGAGTTGTATCAGTTTTTAATAAAACTTACCAAATGCAATGCACTGAGTTATATCCGTTTATAATAAAACTAACCAAATGCAATGCACTGAGTTTCATCCGTTTTTAATAAAACTAACTAAATGCAATGCACTGAGTTATATCCGTTTATAATAAAACTAACCAAATGCAATGCACTGAGTTGTATCAGTTTTTAATAAAACTTACCAAATGCAATGCACTGAGTTATATCCGTTTTTAATAAAACTAACCAAATGCAATGCACTGAGTTGTATCAGTTTTTAATAAAACTTACCAAATGCAATGCACTGAGTTGTATCAGTTTTTAATAAAACTTACCAAATGCAATGCACTGAGTTATATCCGTTTATAATAAAACTAACCAAATGCAATGCACTGAGTTGTATCAGTTTTTAATAAAACTTACCAAATGCAATGCACTGAGTTATATCCGTTTTTAATAAAACTAACCAAATGCAATGCACTGAGTTGTATCAGTTTTTAATAAAACTAACCAAATGCAATGCACTGAGTTATATCCGTTTATAATAAAACTAACCAAATGCAATGCACTGAGTTGTATCAGTTTTTAATAAAACTTACCAAATGCAATGCACTGAGTTATATCCGTTTATAATAAAACTAACCAAATGCAATGCACTGAGTTGTATCAGTTTTTAATAAAACTAACCAAATGCAATGCACTGAGTTACATCCGTTGTTAATAAAACTAACCAAATGCAATGCACTGAGTTGTATCAGTTTTTAGTAAAACTAACCAAATGCAATGCACTGAGTTACATCCGTTTTTAATAAAACTAACCAAATGCAATGCACTGAGTTGTATCAGTTTTTAATAAAACTTACCAAATGCAATGCACTGAGTTGTATCAGTTTTCAATAAAACTAACCAAATGCAATGCACTGAGTTGTATCAGTTTTTAATAAAACTAACCAAATGCAATGCACTGAGTTACATCCGTTTTTAATAAAACTAACCAAATGCAATGCATTGAGTTGTATCAGTTTTTAATAAAACTTACCAAATGCAATGCACTGAGTTATATCCGTTTATAATAAAACTAACCAAATGCAATGCACTGAGTTGTATCAGTTTTTAATAAAACTAACCAAATGCAATGCACTGAGTTATATCCGTTTTTAATAAAACTAACCAAATGCAATGCACTGAGTTGTATCAGTTTTTAATAAAACTTACCAAATGCAATGCACTGAGTTGTATCAGTTTTTAATAAAACTAACCAAATGCAATGCACTGAGTTGTATCAGTTTTTAATAAAACTAACCAAATGCAATGCACTGAGTTACATCCGTTTTTAATAAAACTAACCAAATGCAATACACTGAGTTGTATCAGTTTTTAATAAAACTTACCAAATGCAATGCACTGAGTTATATCCGTTTATAATAAAACTAACCAAAAGCAATGCACTGAGTTGTATCAGTTTTTAATAAAACTTACCAAATGCAATGCACTGAGTTGTATCAGTTTTTAATAAAACTAACCAAATGCAATGCACTGAGTTGTATCAGTTTTTAATAAAACTAACCAAATGCAATGCACTGAGTTGTATCAGTTTTAAATAAAACTAACCAAATGCAATGCACTGAGTTACATCCGTTTTTAATAAAACTAACCAAATGCAATGCACTGAGTTGTATCAGTTTTTAATAAAACTAACCAAATGCAATGCACTGAGTTGTATCAGTTTTTAATAAAACTAACCAAATGCAATGCACTGAGTTACATCCGTTTTTAATAAAACTAACCAAATGCAATGCACTGAGTTGTATCAGTTTTTAATAAAACTTACCAAATGCAATGCACTGAGTTATATCCGTTTATAATAAAACTAACCAAATGCAATGCACTGAGTTGTATCAGTTTTTAATAAAACTAAATAAAACTAACCAAATGCAATGCACTGAGTTATATCCGTTTTTAATAAAACTAACCAAATGCAATGCACTGAGTTGTATCAGTTTTTAATAAAACTAACCAAATGCAATGCACTGAGTTGTATCAGTTTTTAATAAAACTTACCAAATGCAATGCACTGAGTTATATCCGTTTATAATAAAACTAACCAAATGCAATGCACTGAGTTGTATCAGTTTTTAATAAAACTTACCAAATGCAATGCACTGAGTTATATCCGTTTTTAATAAAACTAACCAAATGCAATGCACTGAGTTGTATCAGTTTTTAATAAAACTAACCAAATGCAGTGCACTAAGTTACATCCGTTTTTAATAAAACTAACCAAATGCAATGCACTGAGTTGTATCAGTTTTT
Organism: Ceratitis rosa; assembly: GCA_037013455.1. Taxonomy (NCBI): domain Eukaryota; kingdom Metazoa; phylum Arthropoda; class Insecta; order Diptera; family Tephritidae; genus Ceratitis; species Ceratitis rosa. Next base: position 16,161 of record JAWMAG010000203.1, on the reverse strand, counting down.
AATAAAACTTACCAAATGCAGTGCACTAAGTTACATCCGTTTTTAATAAAACTAACCAAATGCAATGCACTGAGTTGTATCAGTTTTTAATAAAACTAACCAAATGCAATGCACTGAGTTGTATCAGTTTTTAATAAAACTTACCAAATGCAATGCACTGAGTTATATCCGTTTATAATAAAACTAACCAAATGCAATGCACTGAGTTGTATCAGTTTTTAATAAAACTAACCAAATGCAGTGCACTAAGTTACATCCGTTTTTAATAAAACTAACCAAATGCAATGCACTGAGTTGTATCAGTTTTTAATAAAACTTACCAAATGCAGTGCACTAAGTTACATCCGTTTTTAATAAAACTAACCAAATGCAATGCACTGAGTTGTATCAGTTTTTAATAAAACTAACCAAATGCAGTGCACTAAGTTACATCCGTTTTTAATAAAACTAACCAAATGCAATGCACTGAGTTGTATCAGTTTTTAATAAAACTTACCAAATGCAGTGCACTAAGTTACATCCGTTTTTAATAAAACTAACCAAATGCAATGCACTGAGTTGTATCAGTTTTTAATAAAACTAACCAAATGCAGTGCACTAAGTTACATCCGTTTTTAATAAAACTAACCAAATGCAATGCACTGAGTTGTATCAGTTTTTAATAAAACTTACCAAATGCAGTGCACTAAGTTACATCCGTTTTTAATAAAACTAACCAAATGCAATGCACTGAGTTGTATCAGTTTTTAATAAAACTTACCAAATGCAATGCACTGAGTTATATCCGTTTTTAATAAAACTAACCAAATGCAATGCACTGAGTTGTATCAGTTTTTAATAAAACTAACCAAATGCAGTGCACTAAGTTACATCCGTTTTTAATAAAACTAACCAAATGCAATGCACTGAGTTGTATCAGTTTTTAATAAAACTTACCAAATGCAGTGCACTAAGTTACATCCGTTTTTAATAAAACTAACCAAATGCAATGCACTGAGTTGTATCAGTTTTTAATAAAACTAACCAAATGCAATGCACTGAGTTGTATCAGTTTTTAATAAAACTTACCAAATGCAATGCACTGAGTTATATCCGTTTATAATAAAACTAACCAAATGCAATGCACTGAGTTGTATCAGTTTTTAATAAAACTTACCAAATGCAATGCACTGAGTTATATCCGTTTTTAATAAAACTAACCAAATGCAATGCACTGAGTTGTATCAGTTTTTAATAAAACTAACCAAATGCAGTGCACTAAGTTACATCCGTTTTTAATAAAACTAACCAAATGCAATGCACTGAGTTGTATCAGTTTTTAATAAAACTTACCAAATGCAGTGCACTAAGTTACATCCGTTTTTAATAAAACTAACCAAATGCAATGCACTGAGTTGTATCAGTTTTTAATAAAACTAACCAAATGAAATGCACTGAGTTGTATCAGTTTTTAATAAAACTTACCAAATGCAATGCACTGAGTTATATCCGTTTATAATAAAACTAACCAAATGCAATGCACTGAGTTGTATCAGTTTTTAATAAAACTTACCAAATGCAATGCACTGAGTTATATCCGTTTTTAATAAAACTAACCAAATGCAATGCACTGAGTTGTATCAGTTTTTAATAAAACTAACCAAATACAGTGCACTAAGTTACATCCGTTTTTAATAAAACTAACCAAATGCAATGCACTGAGTTGTATCAGTTTTTAATAAAACTAACCAAATGCAGTGCACTAAGTTACATCCGTTTTTAATAAAACTAACCAAATGCAATGCACTGAGTTGTATCAGTTTTTAATAAAACTTACCAAATGCAATGCTCTGAGTTACATCCGTTTTTAATAAAACTAACCAAATGCAATGCACTGAGTTGTATCAGTTTTTAATAAAACTTACCAAATGCAATGCACTGAGTTATATCCGTTTATAATAAAACTAACCAAATGCAATGCACTGAGTTGTATCAGTTTTTAATAAAACTTACCAAATGCAATGCACTGAGTTATATCCGTTTTTAATAAAACTAACCAAATGCAATGCACTGAGTTGTATCAGTTTTTAATAAAACTTACCAAATGCAATGCACTGAGTTACATCCGTTTTTAATAAAACTAACCAAATGCAATGCACTGAGTTGTATCAGTTTTTAATAAAACTTACCAAATGCAATGCACTGAGTTATATCCGTTTTTAATAAAACTAACCAAATGCAATGCACTGAGTTGTATCAGTTTTTAATAAAACTTACCAAATGCAATGCACTGAGTTACATCCGTTTTTAATAAAACTAACCAAATGCAATGCACTGAGTTGTATCAGTTTTTAATAAAACTTACAAATGCAATGCACTGAGTTATATCCGTTTATAATAAAACTAACCAAATGCAATGCACTGAGTTTCATCCGTTTTTAATAAAACTAACCAAATGCAATGCACTGAGTTATATCCGTTTATAATAAAACTAACCAAATGCAATGCACTGAGTTGTATCAGTTTTTAATAAAACTTACCAAATGCAATGCACTGAGTTATATCCGTTTTTAATAAAACTAACCAAATGCAATGCACTGAGTTGTATCAGTTTTTAATAAAACTAACCAAATGCAATGCACTGAGTTGTATCAGTTTTTAATAAAACTAACCAAATGCAATGCACTGAGTTACATCCGTTTTTAATAAAACTAACCAAATGCAATGCACTGAGTTGTATCAGTTTTTAATAAAACTTACCAAATGCAATGCACTGAGTTATATCCGTTTTTAATAAAACTAACCAAATGCAATGCACTGAGTTGTATCAGTTTTTAATAAAACTAACCAAATGCAATGCACTGAGTTGTATCAGTTTTTAATAAAACTAACCAAATGCAATGCACTGAGTTACATCCGTTTTTAATAAAACTAACCAAATGCAATGCACTGAGTTGTATCAGTTTTTAATAAAACTAACCAAATGCAATGCACTGAGTTTCATCCGTTTTTAATAAAACTAACCAAATGCAATGCACTGAGTTATATCCGTTTATAATAAAACTAACCAAATGCAATGCACTGAGTTGTATCAGTTTTTAATAAAACTTACCAAATGCAATGCACTGAGTTATATCCGTTTTTAATAAAACTAACCAAATGCAATGCACTGAGTTGTATCAGTTTTTAATAAAACTTACCAAATGCAATGCACTGAGTTGTATCAGTTTTTAATAAAACTTACCAAATGCAATGCACTGAGTTATATCCGTTTATAATAAAACTAACCAAATGCAATGCACTGAGTTGTATCAGTTTTTAATAAAACTTACCAAATGCAATGCACTGAGTTATATCCGTTTTTAATAAAACTAACCAAATGCAATGCACTGAGTTGTATCAGTTTTTAATAAAACTAACCAAATGCAATGCACTGAGTTATATCCGTTTATAATAAAACTAACCAAATGCAATGCACTGAGTTGTATCAGTTTTTAATAAAACTTACCAAATGCAATGCACTGAGTTATATCCGTTTATAATAAAACTAACCAAATGCAATGCACTGAGTTGTATCAGTTTTTAATAAAACTAACCAAATGCAATGCACTGAGTTACATCCGTTGTTAATAAAACTAACCAAATGCAATGCACTGAGTTGTATCAGTTTTTAGTAAAACTAACCAAATGCAATGCACTGAGTTACATCCGTTTTTAATAAAACTAACCAAATGCAATGCACTGAGTTGTATCAGTTTTTAATAAAACTTACCAAATGCAATGCACTGAGTTGTATCAGTTTTCAATAAAACTAACCAAATGCAATGCACTGAGTTGTATCAGTTTTTAATAAAACTAACCAAATGCAATGCATTGAGTTGTATCAGTTTTTAATAAAACTTACCAAATGCAATGCACTGAGTTATATCCGTTTATAATAAAACTAACCAAATGCAATGCACTGAGTTGTATCAGTTTTTAATAAAACTAACCAAATGCAATGCACTGAGTTATATCCGTTTTTAATAAAACTAACCAAATGCAATGCACTGAGTTGTATCAGTTTTTAATAAAACTTACCAAATGCAATGCACTGAGTTGTATCAGTTTTTAATAAAACTAACCAAATGCAATGCACTGAGTTGTATCAGTTTTTAATAAAACTAACCAAATGCAATGCACTGAGTTACATCCGTTTTTAATAAAACTAACCAAATGCAATACACTGAGTTGTATCAGTTTTTAATAAAACTTACCAAATGCAATGCACTGAGTTATATCCGTTTATAATAAAACTAACCAAAAGCAATGCACTGAGTTGTATCAGTTTTTAATAAAACTTACCAAATGCAATGCACTGAGTTGTATCAGTTTTTAATAAAACTAACCAAATGCAATGCACTGAGTTGTATCAGTTTTTAATAAAACTAACCAAATGCAATGCACTGAGTTGTATCAGTTTTAAATAAAACTAACCAAATGCAATGCACTGAGTTACATCCGTTTTTAATAAAACTAACCAAATGCAATGCACTGAGTTGTATCAGTTTTTAATAAAACTAACCAAATGCAATGCACTGAGTTGTATCAGTTTTTAATAAAACTAACCAAATGCAATGCACTGAGTTACATCCGTTTTTAATAAAACTAACCAAATGCAATGCACTGAGTTGTATCAGTTTTTAATAAAACTTACCAAATGCAATGCACTGAGTTATATCCGTTTATAATAAAACTAACCAAATGCAATGCACTGAGTTGTATCAGTTTTTAATAAAACTAAATAAAACTAACCAAATGCAATGCACTGAGTTATATCCGTTTTTAATAAAACTAACCAAATGCAATGCACTGAGTTGTATCAGTTTTTAATAAAACTAACCAAATGCAATGCACTGAGTTGTATCAGTTTTTAATAAAACTTACCAAATGCAATGCACTGAGTTATATCCGTTTTTAATAAAACTAACCAAATGCAATGCACTGAGTTGTATCAGTTTTTAATAAAACTAACCAAATGCAGTGCACTAAGTTACATCCGTTTTTAATAAAACTAACCAAATGCAATGCACTCAGTTGTATCAGTTTTTAATAAAACTAAATAAAACTAACCAAATGCAATGCACTGAGTTATATCCGTTTTTAATAAAACTAACCAAATGCAATGCACTGAGTTGTATCAGTTTTTAATAAAACTAACCAAATGCAATGCACTGAGTTGTATCAGTTTTTAATAAAACTTACCAAATGCAATGCACTGAGTTATATCCGTTTTTAATAAAACTAACCAAATGCAATGCACTGAGTTGTATCAGTTTTTAATAAAACTAACCAAATGCAGTGCACTAAGTTACATCCGTTTTTAATAAAACTAACCAAATGCAATGCACTGAGTTGTATCAGTTTTTAATAAAACTAACCAAATGCAATGCACTGAGTTATATCCGTTTATAATAAAACTAACCAAATGCAATGCACTGAGTTACATCCGTTTTTAATAAAACTAACCAAATGCAATGCACTGAGTTGTATCAGTTTTTAATAAAACTTACCAAATGCAATGCACTGAGTTATATCCGTTTATAATAAAACTAACCAAATGCAATGCACTGAGTTGTATCAGTTTTTAATAAAACTAACCAAATGCAATGCACTGAGTTGTATCAGTTTTTAATAAAACTTACCAAATGCAATGCACTGAGTTATATCCGTTTTTAATAAAACTAACCAAATGCAATGCACTGAGTTGTATCAGTTTTTAATAAAACTAACCAAATGCAGTGCACTAAGTTACATCCGTTTTTAATAAAACTAACCAAATGCAATGCACTGAGTTGTATCAGTTTTTAATAAAACTAACCAAATGCAATGCACTGAGTTATATCCGTTTATAATAAAACTAACCAAATGCAATGCACTGAGTTACATCCGTTTTTAATAAAACTAACCAAATGCAATGCACTGAGTTGTATCAGTTTTTAATAAAACTAACCAAATGCAATGCACTGAGTTGTATCAGTTTTTAATAAAACTAACCAAATGCAATGCACTGAGTTGTATCAGTTTTTAATAAAACTAACCAAATGCAATGCACTGAGTTGTATCAGTTTTTAATAAAACTTACCAAATGCAATGCACTGAGTTATATCCGTTTTTAATAAAACTAACCAAATGCAATGCACTGAGTTGTATCAGTTTTTAATAAAACTAACCAAATGCAGTGCACTAAGTTACATCCGTTTTTAATAAAACTAACCAAATGCAATGCACTGAGTTGTATCAGTTTTTAATAAAACTAACCAAATGCAATGCACTGAGTTATATCCGTTTATAATAAAACTAACCAAATGTAATGCACTGAGTTACATCCGTTTTTAATAAAACTAACCAAATGCAATGCACTGAGTTGTATCAGTTTTTAATAAAACTTACCAAATGCAATGCACTGAGTTATATCCGTTTATAATAAAACTAACCAAATGCAATGCACTGAGTTGTATCAGTTTTTAATAAAACTAAATAAAACTAACCAAATGCAATGCACTGAGTTATATCCGTTTTTAATAAAACTAACCAAATGCAATGCACTGAGTTGTATCAGTTTTTAATAAAACTAACCAAATGCAATGCACTGAGTTGTATCAGTTTTTAATAAAACTTACCAAATGCAATGCACTGAGTTATATCCGTTTTTAATAAAACTAACCAAATGCAATGCACTGAGTTGTATCAGTTTTTAATAAAACTAACCAAATGCAGTGCACTAAGTTACATCCGTTTTTAATAAAACTAACCAAATGCAATGCACTGAGTTGTATCAGTTTTTAATAAAACTAACCAAATGCAGTGCACTAAGTTACATCCGTTTTTAATAAAACTAACCAAATGCAATGCACTGAGTTGTATCAGTTTTTAATAAAACTAAATAAAACTAACCAAATGCAATGCACTGAGTTATATCCGTTTTTAATAAAACTAACCAAATGCAATGCACTGAGTTGTATCAGTTTTTAATAAAACTAACCAAATGCAATGCACTGAGTTGTATCAGTTTTTAATAAAACTTACCAAATGCAATGCACTGAGTTATATCCGTTTTTAATAAAACTAACCAAATGCAATGCACTGAGTTGTATCAGTTTTTAATAAAACTAACCAAATGCAGTGCACTAAGTTACATCCGTTTTTAATAAAACTAACCAAATGCAATGCACTGAGTTGTATCAGTTTTTAATAAAACTTACCAAATGCAGTGCACTAAGTTACATCCGTTTTTAATAAAACTAACCAAATGCAATGCACTGAGTTGTATCAGTTTTTAATAAAACTAACCAAATGCAATGCACTGAGTTGTATCAGTTTTTAATAAAACTTACCAAATGCAATGCACTGAGTTATATCCGTTTATAATAAAACTAACCAAATGCAATGCACTGAGTTGTATCAGTTTTTAATAAAACTTACCAAATGCAGTGCACTAAGTTACATCCGTTTTTAATAAAACTAACCAAATGCAATGCACTGAGTTGTATCAGTTTTTAATAAAACTAACCAAATGCAGTGCACTAAGTTACATCCGTTTTTAATAAAACTAACCAAATGCAATGCACTGAGTTGTATCAGTTTTTAATAAAACTTACCAAATGCAGTGCACTAAGTTACATCCGTTTTTAATAAAACTAACCAAATGCAATGCACTGAGTTGTATCAGTTTTTAATAAAACTAACCAAATGCAATGCACTGAGTTATATCCGTTTTTAATAAAACTAACCAAATGCAATGCACTGAGTTGTATCAGTTTTTAATAAAACTAACCAAATGCAATGCACTGAGTTGTATCAGTTTTTAATAAAACTTACCAAATGCAATGCACTGAGTTATATCCGTTTTTAATAAAACTAACCAAATGCAATGCACTGAGTTGTATCAGTTTTTAATAAAACTAACCAAATGCAGTGCACTAAGTTACATCCGTTTTTAATAAAACTAACCAAATGCAATGCACTGAGTTGTATCAGTTTTTAATAAAACTTACCAAATGCAGTGCACTAAGTTACATCCGTTTTTAATAAAACTAACCAAATGCAATGCACTGAGTTGTATCAGTTTTTAATAAAACTAACCAAATGCAATGCACTGAGTTGTATCAGTTTTTAATAAAACTTACCAAATGCAATGCACTGAGTTATATCCGTTTATAATAAAACTAACCAAATGCAATGCACTGAGTTGTATCAGTTTTTAATAAAACTTACCAAATGCAATGCACTGAGTTATATCCGTTTTTAATAAAACTAACCAAATGCAATGCACTGAGTTGTATCAGTTTTTAATAAAACTAACCAAATGCAGTGCACTAAGTTACATCCGTTTTTAATAAAACTAACCAAATGCAATGCACTGAGTTGTATCAGTTTTTAATAAAACTTACCAAATGCAGTGCACTAAGTTACATCCGTTTTTAATAAAACTAACCAAATGCAATGTGAGTTGTATCAGTTTTTAATAAAACTAACCAAATGCATTGCACTGAGTTGTATCAGTTTTTAATAAAACTTACCAAATGCAATGCACTGAGTTATATCCGTTTATAATAAAACTAACCAAATGCAATGCACTGAGTTGTATCAGTTTTTAATAAAACTTACCAAATGCAATGCACTGAGTTATATCCGTTTTTAATAAAACTAACCAAATGCAATGCACTGAGTTGTATCAGTTTTTAATAAAACTAACCAAATGCAGTGCACTAAGTTACATCCGTTTTTAATAAAACTAACCAAATGCAATGCACTGAGTTGTATCAGTTTTTAATAAAACTAACCAAATGCAATGCACTGAGTTGTATCAGTTTTTAATAAAACTAACCAAATGCAATGCACTGAGTTACATCCGTTTTTAATAAAACTAACCAAATGCAATGCACTGAGTTGTATCAGTTTTTAATAAAACTAACCAAATGCAATGCACTGAGTTGTATCAGTTTTTAATAAAACTAACCAAATGCAATGCACTGAGTTGTATCAGTTTTTAATAAAACTAACCAAATGCAATGCACTGAGTTACATCCGTTTTTAATAAAACTAACCAAATGCAATGCACTGAGTTGTATCAGTTTTTAATAAAACTTACCAAATGCAATGCTCTGAGTTACATCCGTTTTTAATAAAACTAACCAAATGCAATGCACTGAGTTGTATCAGTTTTTAATAAAACTTACCAAATGCAATGCACTGAGTTATATCCGTTTATAATAAAACTAACCAAATGCAATGCACTGAGTTGTATCAGTTTTTAATAAAACTTACCAAATGCAATGCACTGAGTTATATCCGTTTTTAATAAAACTAACCAAATGCAATGCACTGAGTTGTATCAGTTTTTAATAAAACTTACCAAATGCAATGCACTGAGTTACATCCGTTTTTAATAAAACTAACCAAATGCAATGCACTGAGTTGTATCAGTTTTTAATAAAACTTACCAAATGCAATGCACTGAGTTATATCCGTTTTTAATAAAACTAACCAAATGCAATGCACTGAGTTGTATCAGTTTTTAATAAAACTTACCAAATGCAATGCACTGAGTTACATCCGTTTTTAATAAAACTAACCAAATGCAATGCACTGAGTTGTATCAGTTTTTAATAAAACTTACAAATGCAATGCACTGAGTTATATCCGTTTATAATAAAACTAACCAAATGCAATGCACTGAGTTGTCATCCGTTTTTAATAAAACTAACCAAATGCAATGCACTGAGTTATATCCGTTTATAATAAAACTAACCAAATGCAATGCACTGAGTTGTATCAGTTTTTAATAAAACTTACCAAATGCAATGCACTGAGTTATATCCGTTTTTAATAAAACTAACCAAATGCAATGCACTGAGTTGTATCAGTTTTTAATAAAACTAACCAAATGCAATGCACTGAGTTGTATCAGTTTTTAATAAAACTAACCAAATGCAATGCACTGAGTTACATCCGTTTTTAATAAAACTAACCAAATGCAATGCACTGAGTTGTATCAGTTTTTAATAAAACTTACCAAATGCAATGCACTGAGTTATATCCGTTTTTAATAAAACTAACCAAATGCAATGCACTGAGTTGTATCAGTTTTTAATAAAACTAACCAAATGCAATGCACTGAGTTGTATCAGTTTTTAATAAAACTAACCAAATGCAATGCACTGAGTTACATCCGTTTTTAATAAAACTAACCAAATGCAATGCACTGAGTTGTATCAGTTTTTAATAAAACTTACCAAATGCAATGCACTGAGTTATATCCGTTTATAATAAAACTAACCAAATGCAATGCACTGAGTTTCATCCGTTTTTAATAAAACTAACCAAATGCAATGCACTGAGTTATATCCGTTTATAATAAAACTAACCAAATGCAATGCACTGAGTTGTATCAGTTTTTAATAAAACTTACCAAATGCAATGCACTGAGTTATATCCGTTTTTAATAAAACTAACCAAATGCAATGCACTGAGTTGTATCAGTTTTTAATAAAACTTACCAAATGCAATGCACTGAGTTGTATCAGTTTTTAATAAAACTTACCAAATGCAATGCACTGAGTTATATCCGTTTATAATAAAACTAACCAAATGCAATGCACTGAGTTGTATCAGTTTTTAATAAAACTTACCAAATGCAATGCACTGAGTTATATCCGTTTTTAATAAAACTAACCAAATGCAATGCACTGAGTTGTATCAGTTTTTAATAAAACTAACCAAATGCAATGCACTGAGTTATATCCGTTTATAATAAAACTAACCAAATGCAATGCACTGAGTTGTATCAGTTTTTAATAAAACTTACCAAATGCAATGCACTGAGTTATATCCGTTTATAATAAAACTAACCAAATGCAATGCACTGAGTTGTATCAGTTTTTAATAAAACTAACCAAATGCAATGCACTGAGTTACATCCGTTGTTAATAAAACTAACCAAATGCAATGCACTGAGTTGTATCAGTTTTTAGTAAAACTAACCAAATGCAATGCACTGAGTTACATCCGTTTTTAATAAAACTAACCAAATGCAATGCACTGAGTTGTATCAGTTTTTAATAAAACTTACCAAATGCAATGCACTGAGTTGTATCAGTTTTTCAATAAAACTAACCAAATGCAATGCACTGAGTTGTATCAGTTTTTAATAAAACTAACCAAATGCAATGCACTGAGTTACATCCGTTTTTAATAAAACTAACCAAATGCAATGCATTGAGTTGTATCAGTTTTTAATAAAACTTACCAAATGCAATGCACTGAGTTATATCCGTTTATAATAAAACTAACCAAATGCAATGCACTGAGTTGTATCAGTTTTTAATAAAACTAACCAAATGCAATGCACTGAGTTATATCCGTTTTTAATAAAACTAACCAAATGCAATGCACTGAGTTGTATCAGTTGTTAATAAAACTTACCAAATGCAATGCACTGAGTTGTATCAGTTTTTAATAAAACTAACCAAATGCAATGCACTGAGTTGTATCAGTTTTTAATAAAACTAACCAAATGCAATGCACTGAGTTACATCCGTTTTTAATAAAACTAACCAAATGCAATACACTGAGTTGTATCAGTTTTTAATAAAACTTACCAAATGCAATGCACTGAGTTATATCCGTTTATAATAAAACTAACCAAAAGCAATGCACTGAGTTGTATCAGTTTTTAATAAAACTTACCAAATGCAATGCACTGAGTTGTATCAGTTTTTAATAAAACTAACCAAATGCAATGCACTGAGTTGTATCAGTTTTTAATAAAACTAACCAAATGCAATGCACTGAGTTGTATCAGTTTTAAATAAAACTAACCAAATGCAATGCACTGAGTTACATCCGTTTTTAATAAAACTAACCAAATGCAATGCACTGAGTTGTATCAGTTTTTAATAAAACTAACCAAATGCAATGCACTGAGTTGTATCAGTTTTTAATAAAACTAACCAAATGCAATGCACTGAGTTACATCCGTTTTTAATAAAACTAACCAAATGCAATGCACTGAGTTGTATCAGTTTTTAATAAAACTTACCAAATGCAATGCACTGAGTTATATCCGTTTATAATAAAACTAACCAAATGCAATGCACTGAGTTGTATCAGTTTTTAATAAAACTAACCAAATGCAATGCACTGAGTTATATCCGTTTTTAATAAAACTAACCAAATGCAATGCACTGAGTTGTATCAGTTTTTAATAAAACTAACCAAATGCAATGCACTGAGTTGTATCAGTTTTTAATAAAACTTACCAAATGCAATGCACTGAGTTATATCCGTTTATAATAAAACTAACCAAATGCAATGCACTGAGTTGTATCAGTTTTTAATAAAACTTACCAAATGCAATGCACTGAGTTATATCCGTTTTTAATAAAACTAACCAAATGCAATGCACTGAGTTGTATCAGTTTTTAATAAAACTAACCAAATGCAGTGCACTAAGTTACATCCGTTTTTAATAAAACTAACCAAATGCAATGCACTGAGTTGTATCAGTTTTTAATAAAACTTACCAAATGCAGTGCACTAAGTTACATCCGTTTTTAATAAAACTAACCAAATGCAATGCACTGAGTTGTATCAGTTTTTAATAAAACTAACCAAATGCAATGCACTGAGTTGTATCAGTTTTTAATAAAACTTACCAAATGCAATGCACTGAGTTATATCCGTTTATAATAAAACTAACCAAATGCAATGCACTGAGTTGTATCAGTTTTTAATAAAACTTACCAAATGCAATGCACTGAGTTATATCCGTTTTTAATAAAACTAACCAAATGCAATGCACTGAGTTGTATCAGTTTTTAATAAAACTAACCAAATGCAGTGCACTAAGTTACATCCGTTTTTAATAAAACTAACCAAATGCAATGCACTGAGTTGTATCAGTTTTTAATAAAACTAACCAAATGCAATGCACTGAGTTGTATCAGTTTTTAATAAAACTTACCAAATGCAATGCACTGAGTTATATCCGTTTATAATAAAACTAACCAAATGCAATGCACTGAGTTGTATCAGTTTTTAATAAAACTTACCAAATGCAATGCACTGAGTTATATCCGTTTTTAATAAAACTAACCAAATGCAATGCACTGAGTTGTATCAGTTTTTAATAAAACTTACCAAATGCAATGCACTGAGTTATATCCGTTTATAATAAAACTAACCAAATGCAATGCACTGAGTTGTATCAGTTTTTAATAAAACTTACCAAATGCAATGCACTGAGTTATATCCGTTTTTAATAAAACTAACCAAATGCAATGCACTGAGTTGTATCAGTTTTTAATAAAACTAACCAAATGCAGTGCACTAAGTTACATCCGTTTTTAATAAAACTAACCAAATGCAATGCACTGAGTTGTATCAGTTTTTAATAAAACTAACCAAATGCAATGCATTGAGTTGTATCAGTTTTTAATAAAACTAACCAAATGCAATGCACTGAGTTGTATCAGTTTTTAATAAAACTAACCAAATGCAATGCACTGAGTTACATCCGTTTTTAATAAAACTAACCAAATGCAATTCACTGAGTTGTATCAGTTTTTAATAAAACTAACCAAATGCAATGCACTGAGTTACATCCGTTTTTAATAAAACTAACCAAATGCAATGCACTGAGTTGTATCAGTTTTTAATAAAACTAACCAAATGCAATGCACTGAGTTGTATCAGTTTTTAATAAAACTTACCAAATGCAATGCACTGAGTTATATCCGTTTATAATAAAACTAACCAAATGCAATGCACTGAGTTGTATCAGTTTTTAATAAAACTTACCAAATGCAATGCACTGAGTTATATCCGTTTTTAATAAAACTAACCAAATGCAATGCACTGAGTTGTATCAGTTTTTAATAAAACTTGCCAAATGCAATGCACTGAGTTATATCCGTTTATAATAAAACTAACCAAATGCAATGCACTGAGTTGTATCAGTTTTTAATAAAACTTACCAAATGCAATGCACTGAGTTATATCCGTTTATAATAAAACTAACCAAATGCAATGCACTGAGTTGTATCAGTTTTTAATAAAACTTACCAAATGCAATGCACTGAGTTGTATCAGTTTTTAATAAAACTTACCAAATGCAATGCACTGAGTTGTATCAGTTTTTAATAAAACTAACCAAATGCAATGCACTGAGTTACATCCGTTTTTAATAAAACTAACCAAATGCAATGCACTGAGTTATATCCGTTTATAATAAAACTAACCAAATGCAATGCACTGAGTTATATCCGTTTATAATAAAACTTACCAAATGCAATGCACTGAGTTGTATCAGTTTTTAATAAAACTAACCATATGCAATGCACTGAGTTACATCCGTTTTTAATAAAACTAACCAAATGCAATGCACTGAGTTATATCCGTTTATAATAAAACTAACCAAATGCAATGCACTGAGTTGTATCAGTTTTTAATAAAACTTACCAAATGCAATGCACTGAGTTGTATCAGTTTTTAATAAAACTAACCAAATGCAATGCACTGAGTTACATCCGTTTTTAATAAAACTAACCAAATGCAATGCACTGAGTTATATCCGTTTATAATAAAACTAACCAAATGCAATGCACTGAGTTGTATCAGTTTTTAATAAAACTTACCAAATGCAATGCACTGAGTTGTATCAGTTTTTAATAAAACTAACCAAATGCAATGCACTGAGTTACATCCGTTTTTAATAAAACAAACCAAATGCAATGCACTGAGTTATATCCGTTTATAATAAAACTTACCAAATGCAATGCACTGAGTTGTATCAGTTTTTAATAAAACTAACCAAATGCAATGCACTGAGTTACATCCGTTTTTAATAAAACTAACCAAATGCAATGCATTGAGTTATATCCGTTTAAATTAAAACTAACCAAATGCAATGCACTGAGTTGTATCAGATTTTAATAAAACTAACCAAATGCAATGCACTGAGTTGTATCAGTTTTTAATAAAACTAACCAAATGCAATGCACTGAGTTACATCCGTTTTTAATAAAACTAACCAAATGCAATGCACTGAGTTATATCCGTTTATAATAAAACTTACCAAATGCAATGCACTGAGTTGTATCAGTTTTTAATAAAACTAACCAAATGCAATGCACTGAGTTACATCCGTTTTTAATAAAACTAACCAAATGCAATGCACTGAGTTATATCCGTTTAAATTAAAACTAACCAAATGCAATGCACTGAGTTGTATCAGATTTTAATAAAACTAACCAAATGCAATGCACTGAGTTACATCCGTTTTTAATAAAACTAACCAAATGCAATGCACTGAGTTATATCCGTTTAAATTAAAACTAACCAAATGCAATGCACTGAGTTGTATCAGATTTTAATAAAACTTACCAAATGCAATGCACTGAGTTATATCCGTTTTTAATAAAACTAACCAAATGCAATGCACTGAGTTGTATCAGTTTTTAATAAAACTAACCAAATGCAATGCACTGAGTTACATCCGTTTTTAATAAAACTAACCAAATGCAATGCACTGAGTTATATCCGTTTAAATTAAAACTAACCAAATGCAATGCACTGAGTTGTATCAGATTTTAATAAAACTTACCAAATGCAATGCACTGAGTTATATCCGTTTTTAATAAAACTAACCAAATGCAGTGCACTGAGTTGTATCAGTTTTTAATAAAACTAACCAAATGCAATGCACTGAGTTACATCCGTTTTTAATAAAACTAACCAAATGCAATGCACTGAGTTATATCCGTTTATAATAAAACTTACCAAATGCAATGCACTGAGTTGTATCAGTTTTTAATAAAACTAACCAAATGCAATGCACTGAGTTACATCCGTTTTTAATAAAACTAACCAAATGCAATGCACTGAGTTATATCCGTTTAAATTAAAACTAACCAAATGCAATGCACTGAGTTGTATCAGATTTTAATAAAACTTACCAAATGCAATGCACTGAGTTATATCCGTTTATAATAAAACTAACCAAATGCAATGCACTGAGTTGTATCAGATTTTAATAAAACTAACCAAATGCAATGCACTGAGTTACATCCGTTTTTAATAAAACTAACCAAATGCAATGCACTGAGTTGTATCAGATTTTAATAAAACTTACCAAATGCA
>JAWMAG010000202.1:42500-62500 GCA_037013455.1 Ceratitis rosa | reverse complement strand
TACTCTCGCTTTATATCTTTCTTCTTCCTGTTGAATTATAATAAAGAACATCACGTTGAATTGGAGCTCTGCTTTTATTTCCCAAATCAGATATATTTATCACAGGTTATGGGCCCAGCACGCTTCCACTGCGCGCTAGATATGGCCCAATGACCGCAATCGTAAATTGAGTCACCTATTAAATATTTTGAGTAAAAACTCTATTTTAATGATTTGAGAAATTTAAGAAAGGCGCTCCACCTTGGTGTTTCGAGAACGTTCTGTAAGTACATGCGGAGTTGTTGTTGAAGCTAATATCTAAGCGGTGATATATAGCAACAAACATAGAATAGTGGGAGAAGCAAATGGAATGTGGTGACAGCGAAGAGAAGTTGGAGCACACAATTGAGTTAAAAGAAGAAAATAGCGGGAGTGCTGAAAATTATTTAGTAAATGCGAAACGTATATACCTTGCAAACATGAGTTTTACTACAATTAAAATTGAACCACTTGGTAAAGATAACTTTGACACCTGGAAAATACAGGTAGAAGCAATTCTAACGAAAAATGAAACGTGGAAATACGTGAATGGTAGCTGTGTTAAACCATCAGCGACGCCAGAAGCAGTAGCAGAATGGGTAGATAATGATGCTAAAGCAAAGTCAGACTTGGTATTGTCGATCAACCCAACCGAATTACAACAAATAAAGAATTGCCGTACATCTAAAGACGTGTGGGATAAGTTGCATTCCGTATATCAATCTCGCGGACCAGCACGGCAGGCGATGTTACTCAAATCGCTTATATTGCACAAAATGACGTCGGGTGATGATATGCGTGAACATTTGCGTAAATTTTTTGATATAGTTGACAAACTAATAGAAATGGACATAGTTGTTATTGATGAATTATTAACCATATTATTGCTTTACAGTGTGCCCAATGAATATGAAACATTCCGAATTGCGATAGAGTCTCAAGATAAATTACCAAAGGTAGAAACTCTAAAGGTGAAATTGCTTGAAGAGTTTGAGGCTCGGAACCGAAACGAGGCGACATCTTCTGAAGATATATTGTATGCCAATAAAAATTGTTCAAATGAGAATCGGAATAGAAACTTAAATCGAAACAAGAGTAACTTCAAGTATGCATGTCACTCATGTGGGAAAATTGGCCACAAGGCGAGAGAATGCAGATCGAAAAATTTCAGAGACAGAAAGGAACGACTAAGAAAAGAGCAGCAAGATTCATTCAAAGTAGAAGAAATTATGTTAGGCGTAAGAAGTACGAACGTCAGCGGGAAGTGGTGCCTAGACTCAGGAGCGTCGTCACATATGTGTGCCGTGCGCGAAAAATTTCAATGTTTAAAACCTTCAAGCGGTGTAACACTAGCATTGGCGAATGACAGCTTCACTGTACCAGAAGGCTGCGGAATTGTGAAATTTAAATCGAATACAGGTCGTAATATTACTTTGAATGAAACATTATATGTACCAGATCTACGAACAAACTTATTGTCAGTGCCAAAGATGGCACAACATGGTTTAGAAGTAACTTTTAAAGGCGACAAAGCCATTGTGAGAAACCCTTTAACAGGAGCGAAAATTTTGATTGCAGAGCGTTAAAACAACTTATATTATGTTGAAGAGGTTCAAGAAACTATAGCATACGCTAACACGAAATTAAATACACTACAAGATTGGCATGAAGCGTTTGGTCACTTAAACGAAAAGGACCTTAAAGAAATAATCAACGAAAAGAAGGTGCTTGGAATAAATGTGAGTACGAAAACGAATTTATCAATTTGTAGCACTTGTGTTCAGGGAAAGCAAATTCAAAAACCGTTTCCGAGGTCACATCGTGAAGTTGCTGATGTCCTCGAACTAATCCATACCGACGTATGCGGGCCAATGAAAACACAATCCTTTTCAGGCTCACGATACTTCGTGACATTTATTGATCACAAAAGTCGATGGTGCGAAATATACTTTTTAAAACATAAAAACGAGGTTTTAGAAAAGTTCAAAGAATATAAAGCTCTAGTTGAGAAACAATTTGACAAGAAGATAAAATGCTTACGCAGCGATAATGGAACCGAATATACCTGTAATGCCATGATAAATTATCTAAAATCACAAGGTATACGGCAAGAATTTACAATTGAATACACACCTCAACAGAATGGCATAGCCGAACGTAAGAACAGAACCATCGTGGAAATGGCAAGATGCATGCTGATACAATCCGGTCTACCACCAGCATATTGGGCAGAAGCCGTCAACACGGCAAACTACATACGTAATCGTTGTCCATCGCAGAGTTTGAAGGGCGACATTCCGTACCGAATATGGACTGGAAAACAACCTCATGTTGGTTATTTACAAAAATTTGGTAGCACCGCATATATGCTCGACAAAACAAGTAAGTGGAAATTCGGTTCGAAGTCTATAAAATGTATTTTTGTAGGATATTCTGATATATCAAAGGGCTATCGTCTATGGGACCCTGTAGCCAGGAAGATACGTCGAAGCAGAGACGTAACGTTTGTCTCACAACCGAATTCTGATGCATACGAAGAATTTGTACCTAATGAAATAGAAATACATGCACAGTTTAATCCTACAAAAATGAAGGAACATACAAAAGAAGTTTCACATCAACCAGTACAGGCACAAAGCAACGATGTTGACGTTAAAGTTAGTCGAGCTGTAAAGCGAGGTAGAGGGCGGCGAAAGAAAATCATGAGCAAAGCACGCGGCAGACCACGATTGGAATATAATTTGGTACCAGTCGTAGAAGAACCGATAAGCGACGAAACGTCTAGTAGCGAACAAGAAGACCACGAAGATCAGAATCAACACAGCGCCGCATTAGCTCAAACAACTGATCCCGAAACTAGTACACAAGCTCTCATAAGCCCTGAAGCAAGCGAATGGAAGAAAGCTATGCTAGAAGAATATCGAACTCTCCTTGCGAATAAGACCTGGGAAATCGTTAATCGGCCAATCGGTAAGAAAATTGTTGAATCGAAATGGGCTCTCCGTACTAAATATAATCAGAACGGTAACATCGACAAAAGAAAAGCTAGGCTGGTGGCAAAAGAATTCACGCAACGAGCGGGAATTGACTACAGTGAAACTTTTGCCCCTGTCGCTAGGCTGAACACAATACGGCTTTTAATGGCAATATCTGCAGAAATGGGTTTAGAAATACATCAACTTGATTTTGTTAGCGCGTATTTGAATGGAACAATAGAAACAGAAATATATATGAAGTTACCCACTGATTTACTTTCAATTTTAGATGAAGAGGAAGCATCTCAGTACACGGAAGATAAGGTATGTCTGTTGAAAAAGGCGATATATGGACTTAAACAGTCGGGAAGACTATGGTATCAGAAGCTACATGCAAAGTTAAGTGACATGGGCATGTCAGCATCGAAATGCGATCCATGTTTGTACACATACAACAACAACAACACTATTATACTTATCGCCATATATGTAGACGACCTCATCGTAGCATGTAACAACAAACAGAAATTATCTAAGATAAAAGAAGAACTTGCATCATCTTTCGAAATGAAGGATTTAGGTCCAAAAAAACTTTGTCTCGGTATAGAATTTAATCAATGTTTAAAAACAAACACTATAACTATGTGCCAGTCAAGGTACCTAGCGGAAATACTAAAAAGGTTTCATATGAACGATTGTAAGCCTGTCAACACTCCTGCAAACAGAAGTATAAAATTATGCAAGGAAATGTGTCCGAAAACCGAGGAAGAAAAACTATCTGCGAGCAAACTACCCTACCAGAATTTAGTAGGCTCACTAATGTACCTGGCTGTGTCCACAAGGCCAGATATAGCGCACATAGTGAGCGTATTAAGTCAATTCAATACAAACTACGGAAATCAACATTGGGTGGCAGCAAAGCGTGTGCTGCGATACTTAAAAGGCACCCCGAATCTTGGAATCTCATTCACTCGCACCAGAAACTTCAGCTTAGAAGGATTCGCCGACGCAGATTGGGGATCAAACATCGATGACCGAAGGTCATACACTGGTTTTGCCTTCACGATGGCTAACGCAGCAATTAGTTGGGAGTCGAGGAAACAGCGCACAGTGGCTATTTCGAGTACTGAATCCGAGTATATGTCTCTCTCCGACTCAACCAAAGAAGCGATTCACCTGAAACGACTACTAAAAGAAATAATTGGCGAGGACAGAACTGTAACTATCTACAATGATAATCAAGGTGCCGGTAAGCTAAGCAAAAATCCGATTTTTCATAATCGAACAAAACACGTCGACATTCGTCATCATTTTGTTCGCGAAGCCGTCGACAGAAAGGACATTAAAGTCGAATACATAAGCACAGAAGAAATGCCAGCAGATGTCTTAACAAAGAGTTTGCCTGCAACCAAACACCAACATTGCATTAAAAATCTTGGAATGAAATTAATTTAAAATTTTGATATTGGAAATTCACGAATAATTATATATTGTATTAAAAGCTATGAAATATGTTTTTATGAATAATCAGAATGTATTTATATCTAATCAAAATGTAATAATGTCAGATTTGAGGGAAAGTGTTGAAATGTATACTAAATATAATATATAGCAAATCTGGCATCATCTATAATATAGCGAGCATTACCTACTCTCGCTTTATATCTTTCTTCTTCCTGTTGAATTATAATAAAGAACATCACGTTGAATTGGAGCTCTGCTTTTATTTCCCAAATCAGGTATATTTATCACATTATTTTATTTTATTTTATTTTATTTTATTTTATTTTATTTTATTTTATTTTATTTTATTTTATTTTATTTTATTTTATTTTATTTTATTTTATTTTATTTTATTTTATTTTATTTTATTTTATTTTATTTTATTTTATTTTATTTTATTTTATTTTATTTTATTTTATTTTATTTTATTTTATTTTATTTTATTTTATTTTATTTTATTTTATTTTATTTTATTTTATTTTATTTTATTTTATTTTATTTTATTTTATTTTATTTTATTTTATTTTATTTTATTTTATTTTATTTTATTTTATTTTATTTTATTTTATTTTATTTTATTTTATTTTATTTTATTTTATTTTATTTTATTTTATTTTATTTTATTTTATTTTATTTTATTTTATTTTATTTTATTTTATTTTATTTTATTTTATTTTATTTTATTTTATTTTATTTTATTTTATTTTATTTTATTTTATTTTATTTTATTTTATTTTATTTTATTTTATTTTATTTTATTTTATTTTATTTTATTTTATTTTATTTTATTTTATTTTATTTTATTTTATTTTATTTTATTTTATTTTATTTTATTTTATTTTATTTTATTTTATTTTATTTTATTTTATTTTATTTTATTTTATTTTATTTTATTTTATTTTATTTTATTTTATTTTATTTTATTTTATTTTATTTTATTTTATTTTATTTTATTTTATTTTATTTTATTTTATTTTATTTTATTTTATTTTATTTTATTTTATTTTATTTTATTTTATTTTATTTTATTTTATTTTATTTTATTTTATTTTATTTTATTTTATTTTATTTTATTTTATTTTATTTTATTTTATTTTATTTTATTTTATTTTATTTTATTTTATTTTATTTTATTTTATTTTATTTTATTTTATTTTATTTTATTTTATTTTATTTTATTTTATTTTATTTTATTTTATTTTATTTTATTTTATTTTATTTTATTTTATTTTATTTTATTTTATTTTATT
Source organism: Ceratitis rosa (assembly GCA_037013455.1). Lineage (NCBI taxonomy): Eukaryota > Metazoa > Arthropoda > Insecta > Diptera > Tephritidae > Ceratitis > Ceratitis rosa. Next base: position 56,754 of record JAWMAG010000202.1, on the reverse strand, counting down.
TTATTTTATTTTATTTTATTTTATTTTATTTTATTTTATTTTATTTTATTTTATTTTATTTTATTTTATTTTATTTTATTTTATTTTATTTTATTTTATTTTATTTTATTTTATTTTATTTTATTTTATTTTATTTTATTTTATTTTATTTTATTTTATTTTATTTTATTTTATTTTATTTTATTTTATTTTATTTTATTTTATTTTATTTTATTTTATTTTATTTTATTTTATTTTATTTTATTTTATTTTATTTTATTTTATTTTATTTTATTTTATTTTATTTTATTTTATTTTATTTTATTTTATTTTATTTTATTTTATTTTATTTTATTTTATTTTATTTTATTTTATTTTATTTTATTTTATTTTATTTTATTTTATTTTATTTTATTTTATTTTATTTTATTTTATTTTATTTTATTTTATTTTATTTTATTTTATTTTATTTTATTTTATTTTATTTTATTTTATTTTATTTTATTTTATTTTATTTTATTTTATTTTATTTTATTTTATTTTATTTTATTTTATTTTATTTTATTTTATTTTATTTTATTTTATTTTATTTTATTTTATTTTATTTTATTTTATTTTATTTTATTTTATTTTATTTTATTTTATTTTATTTTATTTTATTTTATTTTATTTTATTTTATTTTATTTTATTTTATTTTATTTTATTTTATTTTATTTTATTTTATTTTATTTTATTTTATTTTATTTTATTTTATTTTATTTTATTTTATTTTATTTTATTTTATTTTATTTTATTTTATTTTATTTTATTTTATTTTATTTTATTTTATTTTATTTTATTTTATTTTATTTTATTTTATTTTATTTTATTTTATTTTATTTTATTTTATTTTATTTTATTTTATTTTATTTTATTTTATTTTATTTTATTTTATTTTATTTTATTTTATTTTATTTTATTTTATTTTATTTTATTTTATTTTATTTTATTTTATTTTATTTTATTTTATTTTATTTTATTTTATTTTATTTTATTTTATTTTATTTTATTTTATTTTATTTTATTTTATTTTATTTTATTTTATTTTATTTTATTTTATTTTATTTTATTTTATTTTATTTTATTTTATTTTATTTTATTTTATTTTATTTTATTTTATTTTATTTTATTTTATTTTATTTTATTTTATTTTATTTTATTTTATTTTATTTTATTTTATTTTATTTTATTTTATTTTATTTTATTTTATTTTATTTTATTTTATTTTATTTTATTTTATTTTATTTTATTTTATTTTATTTTATTTTATTTTATTTTATTTTATTTTATTTTATTTTATTTTATTTTATTTTATTTTATTTTATTTTATTTTATTTTATTTTATTTTATTTTATTTTATTTTATTTTATTTTATTTTATTTTATTTTATTTTATTTTATTTTATTTTATTTTATTTTATTTTATTTTATTTTATTTTATTTTATTTTATTTTATTTTATTTTATTTTATTTTATTTTATTTTATTTTATTTTATTTTATTTTATTTTATTTTATTTTATTTTATTTTATTTTATTTTATTTTATTTTATTTTATTTTATTTTATTTTATTTTATTTTATTTTATTTTATTTTATTTTATTTTATTTTATTTTATTTTATTTTATTTTATTTTATTTTATTTTATTTTATTTTATTTTATTTTATTTTATTTTATTTTATTTTATTTTATTTTATTTTATTTTATTTTATTTTATTTTATTTTATTTTATTTTATTTTATTTTATTTTATTTTATTTTATTTTATTTTATTTTATTTTATTTTATTTTATTTTATTTTATTTTATTTTATTTTATTTTATTTTATTTTATTTTATTTTATTTTATTTTATTTTATTTTATTTTATTTTATTTTATTTTATTTTATTTTATTTTATTTTATTTTATTTTATTTTATTTTATTTTATTTTATTTTATTTTATTTTATTTTATTTTATTTTATTTTATTTTATTTTATTTTATTTTATTTTATTTTATTTTATTTTATTTTATTTTATTTTATTTTATTTTATTTTATTTTATTTTATTTTATTTTATTTTATTTTATTTTATTTTATTTTATTTTATTTTATTTTATTTTATTTTATTTTATTTTATTTTATTTTATTTTATTTTATTTTATTTTATTTTATTTTATTTTATTTTATTTTATTTTATTTTATTTTATTTTATTTTATTTTATTTTATTTTATTTTATTTTATTTTATTTTATTTTATTTTATTTTATTTTATTTTATTTTATTTTATTTTATTTTATTTTATTTTATTTTATTTTATTTTATTTTATTTTATTTTATTTTATTTTATTTTATTTTATTTTATTTTATTTTATTTTATTTTATTTTATTTTATTTTATTTTATTTTATTTTATTTTATTTTATTTTATTTTATTTTATTTTATTTTATTTTATTTTATTTTATTTTATTTTATTTTATTTTATTTTATTTTATTTTATTTTATTTTATTTTATTTTATTTTATTTTATTTTATTTTATTTTATTTTATTTTATTTTATTTTATTTTATTTTATTTTATTTTATTTTATTTTATTTTATTTTATTTTATTTTATTTTATTTTATTTTATTTTATTTTATTTTATTTTATTTTATTTTATTTTATTTTATTTTATTTTATTTTATTTTATTTTATTTTATTTTATTTTATTTTATTTTATTTTATTTTATTTTATTTTATTTTATTTTATTTTATTTTATTTTATTTTATTTTATTTTATTTTATTTTATTTTATTTTATTTTATTTTATTTTATTTTATTTTATTTTATTTTATTTTATTTTATTTTATTTTATTTTATTTTATTTTATTTTATTTTATTTTATTTTATTTTATTTTATTTTATTTTATTTTATTTTATTTTATTTTATTTTATTTTATTTTATTTTATTTTATTTTATTTTATTTTATTTTATTTTATTTTATTTTATTTTATTTTATTTTATTTTATTTTATTTTATTTTATTTTATTTTATTTTATTTTATTTTATTTTATTTTATTTTATTTTATTTTATTTTATTTTATTTTATTTTATTTTATTTTATTTTATTTTATTTTATTTTATTTTATTTTATTTTATTTTATTTTATTTTATTTTATTTTATTTTATTTTATTTTATTTTATTTTATTTTATTTTATTTTATTTTATTTTATTTTATTTTATTTTATTTTATTTTATTTTATTTTATTTTATTTTATTTTATTTTATTTTATTTTATTTTATTTTATTTTATTTTATTTTATTTTATTTTATTTTATTTTATTTTATTTTATTTTATTTTATTTTATTTTATTTTATTTTATTTTATTTTATTTTATTTTATTTTATTTTATTTTATTTTATTTTATTTTATTTTATTTTATTTTATTTTATTTTATTTTATTTTATTTTATTTTATTTTATTTTATTTTATTTTATTTTATTTTATTTTATTTTATTTTATTTTATTTTATTTTATTTTATTTTATTTTATTTTATTTTATTTTATTTTATTTTATTTTATTTTATTTTATTTTATTTTATTTTATTTTATTTTATTTTATTTTATTTTATTTTATTTTATTTTATTTTATTTTATTTTATTTTATTTTATTTTATTTTATTTTATTTTATTTTATTTTATTTTATTTTATTTTATTTTATTTTATTTTATTTTATTTTATTTTATTTTATTTTATTTTATTTTATTTTATTTTATTTTATTTTATTTTATTTTATTTTATTTTATTTTATTTTATTTTATTTTATTTTATTTTATTTTATTTTATTTTATTTTATTTTATTTTATTTTATTTTATTTTATTTTATTTTATTTTATTTTATTTTATTTTATTTTATTTTATTTTATTTTATTTTATTTTATTTTATTTTATTTTATTTTATTTTATTTTATTTTATTTTATTTTATTTTATTTTATTTTATTTTATTTTATTTTATTTTATTTTATTTTATTTTATTTTATTTTATTTTATTTTATTTTATTTTATTTTATTTTATTTTATTTTATTTTATTTTATTTTATTTTATTTTATTTTATTTTATTTTATTTTATTTTATTTTATTTTATTTTATTTTATTTTATTTTATTTTATTTTATTTTATTTTATTTTATTTTATTTTATTTTATTTTATTTTATTTTATTTTATTTTATTTTATTTTATTTTATTTTATTTTATTTTATTTTATTTTATTTTATTTTATTTTATTTTATTTTATTTTATTTTATTTTATTTTATTTTATTTTATTTTATTTTATTTTATTTTATTTTATTTTATTTTATTTTATTTTATTTTATTTTATTTTATTTTATTTTATTTTATTTTATTTTATTTTATTTTATTTTATTTTATTTTATTTTATTTTATTTTATTTTATTTTATTTTATTTTATTTTATTTTATTTTATTTTATTTTATTTTATTTTATTTTATTTTATTTTATTTTATTTTATTTTATTTTATTTTATTTTATTTTATTTTATTTTATTTTATTTTATTTTATTTTATTTTATTTTATTTTATTTTATTTTATTTTATTTTATTTTATTTTATTTTATTTTATTTTATTTTATTTTATTTTATTTTATTTTATTTTATTTTATTTTATTTTATTTTATTTTATTTTATTTTATTTTATTTTATTTTATTTTATTTTATTTTATTTTATTTTATTTTATTTTATTTTATTTTATTTTATTTTATTTTATTTTATTTTATTTTATTTTATTTTATTTTATTTTATTTTATTTTATTTTATTTTATTTTATTTTATTTTATTTTATTTTATTTTATTTTATTTTATTTTATTTTATTTTATTTTATTTTATTTTATTTTATTTTATTTTATTTTATTTTATTTTATTTTATTTTATTTTATTTTATTTTATTTTATTTTATTTTATTTTATTTTATTTTATTTTATTTTATTTTATTTTATTTTATTTTATTTTATTTTATTTTATTTTATTTTATTTTATTTTATTTTATTTTATTTTATTTTATTTTATTTTATTTTATTTTATTTTATTTTATTTTATTTTATTTTATTTTATTTTATTTTATTTTATTTTATTTTATTTTATTTTATTTTATTTTATTTTATTTTATTTTATTTTATTTTATTTTATTTTATTTTATTTTATTTTATTTTATTTTATTTTATTTTATTTTATTTTATTTTATTTTATTTTATTTTATTTTATTTTATTTTATTTTATTTTATTTTATTTTATTTTATTTTATTTTATTTTATTTTATTTTATTTTATTTTATTTTATTTTATTTTATTTTATTTTATTTTATTTTATTTTATTTTATTTTATTTTATTTTATTTTATTTTATTTTATTTTATTTTATTTTATTTTATTTTATTTTATTTTATTTTATTTTATTTTATTTTATTTTATTTTATTTTATTTTATTTTATTTTATTTTATTTTATTTTATTTTATTTTATTTTATTTTATTTTATTTTATTTTATTTTATTTTATTTTATTTTATTTTATTTTATTTTATTTTATTTTATTTTATTTTATTTTATTTTATTTTATTTTATTTTATTTTATTTTATTTTATTTTATTTTATTTTATTTTATTTTATTTTATTTTATTTTATTTTATTTTATTTTATTTTATTTTATTTTATTTTATTTTATTTTATTTTATTTTATTTTATTTTATTTTATTTTATTTTATTTTATTTTATTTTATTTTATTTTATTTTATTTTATTTTATTTTATTTTATTTTATTTTATTTTATTTTATTTTATTTTATTTTATTTTATTTTATTTTATTTTATTTTATTTTATTTTATTTTATTTTATTTTATTTTATTTTATTTTATTTTATTTTATTTTATTTTATTTTATTTTATTTTATTTTATTTTATTTTATTTTATTTTATTTTATTTTATTTTATTTTATTTTATTTTATTTTATTTTATTTTATTTTATTTTATTTTATTTTATTTTATTTTATTTTATTTTATTTTATTTTATTTTATTTTATTTTATTTTATTTTATTTTATTTTATTTTATTTTATTTTATTTTATTTTATTTTATTTTATTTTATTTTATTTTATTTTATTTTATTTTATTTTATTTTATTTTATTTTATTTTATTTTATTTTATTTTATTTTATTTTATTTTATTTTATTTTATTTTATTTTATTTTATTTTATTTTATTTTATTTTATTTTATTTTATTTTATTTTATTTTATTTTATTTTATTTTATTTTATTTTATTTTATTTTATTTTATTTTATTTTATTTTATTTTATTTTATTTTATTTTATTTTATTTTATTTTATTTTATTTTATTTTATTTTATTTTATTTTATTTTATTTTATTTTATTTTATTTTATTTTATTTTATTTTATTTTATTTTATTTTATTTTATTTTATTTTATTTTATTTTATTTTATTTTATTTTATTTTATTTTATTTTATTTTATTTTATTTTATTTTATTTTATTTTATTTTATTTTATTTTATTTTATTTTATTTTATTTTATTTTATTTTATTTTATTTTATTTTATTTTATTTTATTTTATTTTATTTTATTTTATTTTATTTTATTTTATTTTATTTTATTTTATTTTATTTTATTTTATTTTATTTTATTTTATTTTATTTTATTTTATTTTATTTTATTTTATTTTATTTTATTTTATTTTATTTTATTTTATTTTATTTTATTTTATTTTATTTTATTTTATTTTATTTTATTTTATTTTATTTTATTTTATTTTATTTTATTTTATTTTATTTTATTTTATTTTATTTTATTTTATTTTATTTTATTTTATTTTATTTTATTTTATTTTATTTTATTTTATTTTATTTTATTTTATTTTATTTTATTTTATTTTATTTTATTTTATTTTATTTTATTTTATTTTATTTTATTTTATTTTATTTTATTTTATTTTATTTTATTTTATTTTATTTTATTTTATTTTATTTTATTTTATTTTATTTTATTTTATTTTATTTTATTTTATTTTATTTTATTTTATTTTATTTTATTTTATTTTATTTTATTTTATTTTATTTTATTTTATTTTATTTTATTTTATTTTATTTTATTTTATTTTATTTTATTTTATTTTATTTTATTTTATTTTATTTTATTTTATTTTATTTTATTTTATTTTATTTTATTTTATTTTATTTTATTTTATTTTATTTTATTTTATTTTATTTTATTTTATTTTATTTTATTTTATTTTATTTTATTTTATTTTATTTTATTTTATTTTATTTTATTTTATTTTATTTTATTTTATTTTATTTTATTTTATTTTATTTTATTTTATTTTATTTTATTTTATTTTATTTTATTTTATTTTATTTTATTTTATTTTATTTTATTTTATTTTATTTTATTTTATTTTATTTTATTTTATTTTATTTTATTTTATTTTATTTTATTTTATTTTATTTTATTTTATTTTATTTTATTTTATTTTATTTTATTTTATTTTATTTTATTTTATTTTATTTTATTTTATTTTATTTTATTTTATTTTATTTTATTTTATTTTATTTTATTTTATTTTATTTTATTTTATTTTATTTTATTTTATTTTATTTTATTTTATTTTATTTTATTTTATTTTATTTTATTTTATTTTATTTTATTTTATTTTATTTTATTTTATTTTATTTTATTTTATTTTATTTTATTTTATTTTATTTTATTTTATTTTATTTTATTTTATTTTATTTTATTTTATTTTATTTTATTTTATTTTATTTTATTTTATTTTATTTTATTTTATTTTATTTTATTTTATTTTATTTTATTTTATTTTATTTTATTTTATTTTATTTTATTTTATTTTATTTTATTTTATTTTATTTTATTTTATTTTATTTTATTTTATTTTATTTTATTTTATTTTATTTTATTTTATTTTATTTTATTTTATTTTATTTTATTTTATTTTATTTTATTTTATTTTATTTTATTTTATTTTATTTTATTTTATTTTATTTTATTTTATTTTATTTTATTTTATTTTATTTTATTTTATTTTATTTTATTTTATTTTATTTTATTTTATTTTATTTTATTTTATTTTATTTTATTTTATTTTATTTTATTTTATTTTATTTTATTTTATTTTATTTTATTTTATTTTATTTTATTTTATTTTATTTTATTTTATTTTATTTTATTTTATTTTATTTTATTTTATTTTATTTTATTTTATTTTATTTTATTTTATTTTATTTTATTTTATTTTATTTTATTTTATTTTATTTTATTTTATTTTATTTTATTTTATTTTATTTTATTTTATTTTATTTTATTTTATTTTATTTTATTTTATTTTATTTTATTTTATTTTATTTTATTTTATTTTATTTTATTTTATTTTATTTTATTTTATTTTATTTTATTTTATTTTATTTTATTTTATTTTATTTTATTTTATTTTATTTTATTTTATTTTATTTTATTTTATTTTATTTTATTTTATTTTATTTTATTTTATTTTATTTTATTTTATTTTATTTTATTTTATTTTATTTTATTTTATTTTATTTTATTTTATTTTATTTTATTTTATTTTATTTTATTTTATTTTATTTTATTTTATTTTATTTTATTTTATTTTATTTTATTTTATTTTATTTTATTTATTTTATTTTATTTTATTTTATTTTATTTTATTTTATTTTATTTTATTTTATTTTATTTTATTTTATTTTATTTTATTTTATTTTATTTTATTTTATTTTATTTTATTTTATTTTATTTTATTTTATTTTATTTTATTTTATTTTATTTTATTTTATTTTATTTTATTTTATTTTATTTTATTTTATTTTATTTTATTTTATTTTATTTTATTTTATTTTATTTTATTTTATTTTATTTTATTTTATTTTATTTTATTTTATTTTATTTTATTTTATTTTATTTTATTTTATTTTATTTTATTTTATTTTATTTTATTTTATTTTATTTTATTTTATTTTATTTTATTTTATTTTATTTTATTTTATTTTATTTTATTTTATTTTATTTTATTTTATTTTATTTTATTTTATTTTATTTTATTTTATTTTATTTTATTTTATTTTATTTTATTTTATTTTATTTTATTTTATTTTATTTTATTTTATTTTATTTTATGTTATTTTATTTTATTTTATTTTATTTTATTTTATTTTATTTTATTTTATTTTATTTTATTTTATTTTATTTTATTTTATTTTATGTTATTTTATTTTATTTTATTTTATTTTATTTTATTTTATTTTATTTTATTTTATTTTATTTTATTTTATTTTATTATTTTATTTTATTTTTATTTTATTTTATTTTATTTTATTTTATTTTATTTATTTTATTTTATTTTATTTTATTTTATTTTATTTTATTTTATTTGTTGAAATGTATACTAAATATAATATATAGCAAATCTGGCATCATCTATAATATAGCGAGCATTACCTACTCTCGCTTTATATCTTTCTTCTTCCTGTTGAATTATAATAAAGAACATCACGTTGAATTGGAGCTCTGCTTTTATTTCCCAAATCAGGTATATTTATCACAGGTTATGGGCCCAGCACGCTTCCACTGCGCGCTAGATATGGCCCAATGACCGCAATCGTAAATTGAGTCACCTATTAAATATTTTGAGTAATTATTTTATTTTATTTTATTTTATTTTATTTTATTTTATTTTATTTTATTTTATTTTATTTTATTTTATTTTATTTTATTTTATTTTATTTTATTTTATTTTATTTTATTTTATTTTATTTTATTTTATTTTATTTTATTTTATTTTATTTTATTTTATTTTATTTTATTTTATTTTATTTTATTTTATTTTATTTTATTTTATTTTATTTTATTTTATTTTATTTTATTTTATTTTATTTTATTTTATTTTATTTTATTTTATTTTATTTTATTTTATTTTATTTTATTTTATTTTATTTTATTTTATTTTATTTTATTTTATTTTATTTTATTTTATTTTATTTTATTTTATTTTATTTTATTTTATTTTATTTTATTTTATTTTATTTTATTTTATTTTATTTTATTTTATTTTATTTTATTTTATTTTATTTTATTTTATTTTATTTTATTTTATTTTATTTTATTTTATTTTATTTTATTTTATTTTATTTTATTTTATTTTATTTTATTTTATTTTATTTTATTTTATTTTATTTTATTTTATTTTATTTTATTTTATTTTATTTTATTTTATTTTATTTTATTTTATTTTATTTTATTTTATTTTATTTTATTTTATTTTATTTTATTTTATTTTATTTTATTTTATTTTATTTTATTTTATTTTATTTTATTTTATTTTATTTTATTTTATTTTATTTTATTTTATTTTATTTTATTTTATTTTATTTTATTTTATTTTATTTTATTTTATTTTATTTTATTTTATTTTATTTTATTTTATTTTATTTTATTTTATTTTATTTTATTTTATTTTATTTTATTTTATTTTATTTTATTTTATTTTATTTTATTTTATTTTATTTTATTTTATTTTATTTTATTTTATTTTATTTTATTTTATTTTATTTTATTTTATTTTATTTTATTTTATTTTATTTTATTTTATTTTATTTTATTTTATTTTATTTTATTTTATTTTATTTTATTTTATTTTATTTTATTTTATTTTATTTTATTTTATTTTATTTTATTTTATTTTATTTTATTTTATTTTATTTTATTTTATTTTATTTTATTTTATTTTATTTTATTTTATTTTATTTTATTTTATTTTATTTTATTTTATTTTATTTTATTTTATTTTATTTTATTTTATTTTATTTTATTTTATTTTATTTTATTTTATTTTATTTTATTTTATTTTATTTTATTTTATTTTATTTTATTTTATTTTATTTTATTTTATTTTATTTTATTTTATTTTATTTTATTTTATTTTATTTTATTTTATTTTATTTTATTTTATTTTATTTTATTTTATTTTATTTTATTTTATTTTATTTTATTTTATTTTATTTTATTTTATTTTATTTTATTTTATTTTATTTTATTTTATTTTATTTTATTTTATTTTATTTTATTTTATTTTATTTTATTTTATTTTATTTTATTTTATTTTATTTTATTTTATTTTATTTTATTTTATTTTATTTTATTTTATTTTATTTTATTTTATTTTATTTTATTTTATTTTATTTTATTTTATTTTATTTTATTTTATTTTATTTTATTTTATTTTATTTTATTTTATTTTATTTTATTTTATTTTATTTTATTTTATTTTATTTTATTTTATTTTATTTTATTTTATTTTATTTTATTTTATTTTATTTTATTTTATTTTATTTTATTTTATTTTATTTTATTTTATTTTATTTTATTTTATTTTATTTTATTTTATTTTATTTTATTTTATGTTATTTTATTTTATTTTATTTTATTTTATTTTATTTTATTTTATTTTATTTTATTTTATTTTATTTTATTTTATTTTATTTTATTTTATTTTATTTTATTTTATTTTATTTTATTTTATTTTATTTTATTTTATTTTATTTTATTTTATTTTATTTTATTTTATTTTATTTTATTTTATTTTATTTTATTTTATTTTATTTTATTTTATTTTATTTTATTTTATTTTATTTTATTTTATTTTATTTTATTTTATTTTATTTTATTTTATTTTATTTTATTTTATTTTATTTTATTTTATTTTATTTTATTTTATTTTATTTTATTTTATTTTATTTGTTGAAATGTATACTAAATATAATATATAGCAAATCTGGCATCATCTATAATATAGCGAGCATTACCTACTCTCGCTTTATATCTTTCTTCTTCCTGTTGAATTATAATAAAGAACATCACGTTGAATTGGAGCTCTGCTTTTATTTCCCAAATCAGGTATATTTATCACAGGTTATGGGCCCAGCACGCTTCCACTGCGCGCTAGATATGGCCCAATGACCGCAATCGTAAATTGAGTCACCTATTAAATATTTTGAGTAAAAACTCTATTTTAATAATTTGAGAAATTTAAGAAAGGCGCTCCACCTTGGTGTTTCGAGAACGTTCTGTAAGTACATGCGGAGTTGTTGTTGAAGCTAATATCTAAGCGGTGATATATAGCAACAAACATAGAATAGTGGGAGAAGCAAATGGAATGTGGTGACAGCGAAGAGAAGTTGGAGCACACAATTGAGTTAAAAGAAGAAAATAGCGGGAGTGCTGAAAATTATTTAGTAAATGCGAAACGTATATACCTTGCAAACATGAGTTTTACTACAATTAAAATTGAACCACTTGGTAAAGATAACTTTGACACCTGGAAAATACAGGTAGAAGCAATTCTAACGAAAAATGAAACGTGGAAATACGTGAATGGTAGCTGTGTTAAACCATCAGCGACGCCAGAAGCAGTAGCAGAATGGGTAGATAATGATGCTAAAGCAAAGTCAGACTTGGTATTGTCGATCAACCCAACCGAATTACAACAAATAAAGAATTGCCGTACATCTAAAGACGTGTGGGATAAGTTGCATTCCGTATATCAATCTCGCGGACCAGCACGGCAGGCGATGTTACTCAAATCGCTTATATTGCACAAAATGACGTCGGGTGATGATATGCGTGAACATTTGCGTAAATTTTTTGATATAGTTGACAAACTAATAGAAATGGACATAGTTGTTATTGATGAATTATTAACCATATTATTGCTTTACAGTGTGCCCAATGAATATGAAACATTCCGAATTGCGATAGAGTCTCAAGATAAATTACCAAAGGTAGAAACTCTAAAGGTGAAATTGCTTGAAGAGTTTGAGGCTCGGAACCGAAACGAGGCGACATCTTCTGAAGATATATTGTATGCCAATAAAAATTGTTCAAATGAGAATCGGAATAGAAACTTAAATCGAAACAAGAGTAACTTCAAGTATGCATGTCACTCATGTGGGAAAATTGGCCACAAGGCGAGAGAATGCAGATCGAAAAATTTCAGAGACAGAAAGGAACGACTAAGAAAAGAGCAGCAAGATTCATTCAAAGTAGAAGAAATTATGTTAGGCGTAAGAAGTACGAACGTCAGCGGGAAGTGGTGCCTAGACTCAGGAGCGTCGTCACATATGTGTGCCGTGCGCGAAAAATTTCAATGTTTAAAACCTTCAAGCGGTGTAACACTAGCATTGGCGAATGACAGCTTCACTGTACCAGAAGGCTGCGGAATTGTGAAATTTAAATCGAATACAGGTCGTAATATTACTTTGAATGAAACATTATATGTACCAGATCTACGAACAAACTTATTGTCAGTGCCAAAGATGGCACAACATGGTTTAGAAGTAACTTTTAAAGGCGACAAAGCCATTGTGAGAAACCCTTTAACAGGAGCGAAAATTTTGATTGCAGAGCGTTAAAACAACTTATATTATGTTGAAGAGGTTCAAGAAACTATAGCATACGCTAACACGAAATTAAATACACTACAAGATTGGCATGAAGCGTTTGGTCACTTAAACGAAAAGGACCTTAAAGAAATAATCAACGAAAAGAAGGTGCTTGGAATAAATGTGAGTACGAAAACGAATTTATCAATTTGTAGCACTTGTGTTCAGGGAAAGCAAATTCAAAAACCGTTTCCGAGGTCACATCGTGAAGTTGCTGATGTCCTCGAACTAATCCATACCGACGTATGCGGGCCAATGAAAACACAATCCTTTTCAGGCTCACGATACTTCGTGACATTTATTGATCACAAAAGTCGATGGTGCGAAATATACTTTTTAAAACATAAAAACGAGGTTTTAGAAAAGTTCAAAGAATATAAAGCTCTAGTTGAGAAACAATTTGACAAGAAGATAAAATGCTTACGCAGCGATAATGGAACCGAATATACCTGTAATGCCATGATAAATTATCTAAAATCACAAGGTATACGGCAAGAATTTACAATTGAATACACACCTCAACAGAATGGCATAGCCGAACGTAAGAACAGAACCATCGTGGAAATGGCAAGATGCATGCTGATACAATCCGGTCTACCACCAGCATATTGGGCAGAAGCCGTCAACACGGCAAACTACATACGTAATCGTTGTCCATCGCAGAGTTTGAAGGGCGACATTCCGTACCGAATATGGACTGGAAAACCACCTCATGTTGGTTA
>JAWMAG010000202.1:30000-37500 GCA_037013455.1 Ceratitis rosa | reverse complement strand
ATCTTGCTTATTAAAGATTTCGTTGAATAATACATCCCTCTTAATAAATATTTTATTAGATTCTTTGTCGTATAAACGATATGCCTTACACTCAGTTGAATAACCAACCATAACTAATTGTGTGCCTTTCGCTGCGAATTTTGCATGTTGCGTCTTATCTAATGCAACTGCAACTGCCCCAAATGTTTTTAAATGGCTTACTGTTGGTTTCCTCTTAAACCATATTTCATATGGCGTTTTGTTTTTAATGTTGGAGAAAATAATACGAGCTGCAGAACTAAATAGAGAAGGTACAATCTTCTATAAGAGTGTACAGCTGCTGGCGTACGCCGATGATATCGACATTATTGGCCTCAACAACCGCGCCGTGAGTTCTGCTTTCTCCAGACTTGATAAAGAAGCGAAACGAATGGGTCTGGTAGTGAATGAGGGCAAGACGAAATATCTCCTGTCATCAAACAAACAGTCATCGCATTCGCGACTAGGCTCCCACGTCACTGTTGACAGTCATAACTTCGAGGTCGTAGATAATTTCGTCTATCTAGGAACCAGCATTAATACCAACAACAATGTCAGCCTTGAAATCCAACGCAGAATCACTCTTGCCAACAGGTGCTACTTTGGGCTGAGTAGGCAATTGAAAAGTAAAGCCCTCTCTCGACGAACGAAAATCAAGCTCTACAAGTCGCTCATTATACCGGTCCTAATATATGGCGCAGAAGCGTGGACGATGTCAACATCTGATGAGTCGGCTCTAGGAGTCTTCGAGAGGAAAGTTCTGCGAACGATTTATGGTCCTTTGCGCATTAGCAACGGCGAATACCGCAGACGATGGAACGATGAGCTGTACGAGCTATACGACGATATTGACATAGTTCAGCGAATGAAGAGACAGCGGCTACGCTGGCTAGGCCATGTCGTCCGAATGGATGAAAACACTCCAGCTTTGAAAATATTTGATGCAGTACCCGCTGGTGGAAGCAGAGGAAGAGGAAGACCTCCACTCCGTTGGAAAGATCAAGTAGAGAGTGACCTGGGTGCACTTGGCATTTCCAACTGGCGCCAAACAGCGAAAAGAAAAGATGAATGGCGCGCTGTAATTGCTTCGGCTATAATCGCGTAAGCGGTGCCAACGCCAATAAAGAAGAAGAAGTTTTGTTTTTAATGCATTTCGTAGGTGCCCTATTTCTCAAATATGCAGCTGTCGAAATAGCTTCTGCCCACAAATTCTGATGCACATTAGCATGCAAAATCATACAACGAGCCATTTCAACCAGTGTTCGGTTCGCCCGTTCAGCAACCCCATTCTGTTGTGGTGTATGCGGCACTGTTAACTCATGTCGTATACCATTTTCCCTTAAAAAATTATCGAACTCTCTGTTAACGTATTCCCTGCCATTGTCACTTCTGAGCGCTTTAATTTTACAACCAGTTTGTCGTTCTACGTATGTCTTATACAACTTGAATTTTTCGAATACATCACTCTTTGCTTTCAAAATATATACACATATATACCTTGATTTATCATCAATCAGTGTCAAAAAATATCGTGCGCCTCCAACAGACTTAACATTGATCGGTCCGCAAACATCAGAATGTATAAGCTCTAACACATTTTCTGTTCTACGATCTGACTCTTGAGGAAACGGTAACGCATGCACTTTACCTAACATACAGGTATTACAACATGTTTGATCAGCTGTCACAGTAAGCTTCAAACCCCGTACCATCTCATTGCTGCTCAACTCACGCAGACTTTGATAATTCAGATGACCGTATCTGTTGTGCCAAACCTCGTTGCTACTCAACGCATACAAAGTTTCTTGCTTCAATTCAACAACATACAAATTACATTCTCTAACGCTTTTAAGAATAACATCACCATGCTTGTTCTTGATCAAACCATATTCTCGCTCAAAGTTTACAGTCATACCATTTTCGACCGCTTTACTTATGGAAATAAAATTTCCCTTCAAATCAGGTGCGTATAACACATTTCTCAATCGAACTGTTCTATTCTTTGTTTGAATTAGGACTTCTCCTTTACCTTTTGCAATAATTGACGAATTTGATGCTAACCAAATTTTCTCTTCGCAGTCGTTATATCGTACAAACATATCTCTCTTATTACACATATGAGACGTAGCTCCGCTGTCTATATACCAGCTTGATCGACTCAAAGTACTTTGCGCATCTGTAGATACGATAACGTTCATTGCTGCTTCCCCGGACTTCTGTTTCTCCTTACATTCATTCGCATAATGTCCCTTCTTGCCGCATGCAAAACATTTCCCCTTGAACTTCTTTTGTGATTTCTTACCTACGTTTTCTCGTGCTACATACGCTTGTTGCTCTCCAACTTCTTTCGGTACATTTGTCTGCTTCCTTCTTTCCCCTTCTTCGAGAACCTTCTGCTTCAAAGAATTGAAAGCCGGTAGACTATCACGCGTTTCTACCGCTATGACGAAATTTTCAAACGAAGTAGGTAAACTTGATAGCAGAATTATACTTAACAATTCATCCTGTAACGCAATTCCAATCTCCGCCAACTTTTCTGCTACTGTCGTAAATGAATTTATGTACTCCAACATATTTTCATCTTCACGCATTCGTTTATTCAAAAGCTGCTTGTATAACGCCACTTTCTGCACCGGTCCCTGCGGCTTGTGCACTTCTTGCAACTTTTGCCACGCTTCTGCTGACGTCCTGCAGTTCTTGATGTAATTCAATTGATTGGGTTTAACACTCAATAAAATCGTCGCTAACGCCTTCTCATCCTTCTCAATCCATTTCGCTAACTCGTCCGCATATGTTGGTCTTTCCTCAGTTACTACTTTCCATATTCCGCAATGAATCAGCACACTACGCATCTGTACTGTCCATGTATCAAAGCCCGACTCATCCAGCTTCTCAATACTATAAATTGACGACATCTTGGATATGAACTTCACACTGATACCACAATACTGAATCTCTAGGTTAGCTTGAAAGGCTCTGGTCCCATAACCTGATAAAATATGCGTTAGCTTTTTATATGAACTATACTTCACGGTGGTTTATTGAGAACTAAAAGTAACAGAGTTTATGTACATACAATTCAGAATGAGTACAAAGTAAACTAGAAGAAGATGCACGTTGTTATAGTAATGCCAGATTTCAACATTATTTTATTTTATTTTATTTTATTTTATTTTATTTTATTTTATTTTATTTTATTTTATTTTATTTTATTTTATTTTATTTTATTTTATTTTATTTTATTTTATTTTATTTTATTTTATTTTATTTTATTTTATTTTATTTTATTTTATTTTATTTTATTTTATTTTATTTTATTTTATTTTATTTTATTTTATTTTATTTTATTTTATTTTATTTTATTTTATTTTATTTTATTTTATTTTATTTTATTTTATTTTATTTTATTTTATTTTATTTTATTTTATTTTATTTCATTTTATTTCATTTTATTTTATTTTATTTTATTTTATTTTATTTTATTTTATTTTATTTTATTTTATTTTATTTGATAAAATATGCGTTAGCTTTTTATATGAACTATACTTCACGGTGGTTTATTGAGAACTAAAAGTAACAGAGTTTATGTACATACAATTCAGAATGAGTACAAAGTAAACTAGAAGAAGATGCACGTTGTTATAGTAATGCCAGATTTCAACACTCCTCCTCAACGTGAATGCTTCTTTTACAAATCAAAAATATACTTTTACATCAAATCAAATTCATTTGTTGTGTAAACTTAACATGTTTGATTTTCGCCAAATTCTTGGTAAATATATCGGCTGTCATCTGATCAGTAGGACAATATGATAGTTCAATTTTTCCATCATTTACAAGTCCTCGTATGTGATGATACCGAACGTCAATATGCTTCGTACGATTGTGGTACACAGGATTCGTTGCCAACTTCTGCGCACCTTGGTTATCAATTTGCAAAGTTATTGGATCACCTTTCCAAAAACCGATTTCTTTCAACAATCGTTGCAAATATACAGCTTCTTTGGCTGCATTCGATGCTGCCATATATTCTGCTTCTGTACTACTTAAAGCGATCGTGTTTTGCTTCTTGGACTCCCATGATATAGCACAATTGCCATACATAAACACGAAACCAGTATATGACTTACGATCATATGCATCGCTTCCCCAGTCTGCATCTACAAAACCTTCAACACGCTTGTTTCCTGCACGATACGAAAGTTTCAAATCAACAGTTCCATTCAAGTACCTCAGAATATGTTTTGCAGCAGTCATATGCTCAATATGTGGACATGTATTTCTTTGCGACATCTTCGAAACAGAATGTAGAATGTCTGGTCTGGTAGTTATACCCAAATACATCAACGCTCCTATCAATGATTGATACTGCGTAACATCCGCTTTGCTGCAATCTTCTTTACACGCAACTTGATATCCAGCTTCCAAAGGAATAGCTACACTCTTGCATTTATCCATACCATACGTCTTCAGCAGATCTCGAATGTATTGTTTTTGACTCAACGTAATATCACCAACTTCGCCATCTCGTTCGATCTCTATACCGAGAAAATGTTGTAATACACCTTTATCAACTACTTCAAATCTATCTGCAATAAGACCTTTGATCTTCAATAAGACTGACTTATCTTTACATGCTACAATCATGTCATCGACGTATACTGCAATCAATACCAACTCGTTTTCATACTTCATCTTATACAGGCATGGTTCAGATTCACACGCTACGAAACCAATTTTTCGCAAGACTTCATCTAGTTTAAAGTTCCATTGCCGACCAGATTGTTTCAAACCATAAATAGCTTTTTGCAATTTCAATACTTTCCTTGGATTCTTCTTATCAACAAAACACTCAGGCTGTTGCATATAAATTTCGTCGACTAAATCACCATTCAAATAAGCCGTGCTTACGTCTAATTGATGCAAATGCATTTTCTCTTCAACTGCTATTGCCAAAAGCATTCGTATGGTAGCATACCGTACGACTGGTGAAAATGTTTCATGGTAATCTATACCAAATCGTTGTTCACACCCCTTTGCAACTAGTCGAGCTTTGTAGCGTTCTATGTTACCACATTTATTCCGCTTAACTGCAAAAACCCACTTGTTTTTGATCGCTTTCTTACCTGGTGGTAAATCGACACACGTCCAGGTTTTATTTTTTACCAATGCATTGAATTCAACTTTCATAGCATTCTTCCACTCGTCACGCTTCTCGCTGCGAAATGCTTCTTCAACACTCGATGGAATACTTTCAGCTACAATGTTATTTACGATGTTATACTGCTTCTTAGGTCGACCACGTTCGCCTGTACGCACTATCTTTGGTCTACCTCTACCAACTCGAACATAATCGAAACTCTCCTCCTGGTTGTCGTCATCCACATCAACTTCATCTTCAATTAAGTTTTCTTCATCGGCACTGTGGTATGATAGCTCACTATTTGCTTCATCACGCGAATTATTCACCACATCATATCGTTCATTCTCCTCCTCGACGAAGAATTCTCCGTAATCAACGCTTATGTCAGGCTGCTTGCCATCATCACGTATATCTTGCTTATTAAAGATTTCGTTGAATAATACATCCCTCTTAATAAATATTTTATTAGATTCTTTGTCGTATAAACGATATGCCTTACACTCAGTTGAATAACCAACCATAACTAATTGTGTGCCTTTCGCTGCGAATTTTGCATGTTGCGTCTTATCTAATGCAACTGCAACTGCCCCAAATGTTTTTAAATGGCTTACTGTTGGTTTCCTCTTAAACCATATTTCATATGGCGTTTTGTTTTTAATGCATTTCGTAGGTGCCCTATTTCTCAAATATGCAGCTGTCGAAATAGCTTCTGCCCACAAATTCTGATGCACATTAGCATGCAAAATCATACAACGAGCCATTTCAACCAGTGTTCGGTTCGCCCGTTCAGCAACCCCATTCTGTTGTGGTGTATGCGGCACTGTTAACTCATGTCGTATACCATTTTCCCTTAAAAAATTATCGAACTCTCTGTTAACGTATTCCCTGCCATTGTCACTTCTGAGCGCTTTAATTTTACAACCAGTTTGTCGTTCTACGTATGTCTTATACAACTTGAATTTTTCGAATACATCACTCTTTGCTTTCAAAATATATACACATATATACCTTGATTTATCATCAATCAGTGTCAAAAAATATCGTGCGCCTCCAACAGACTTAACATTGATCGGTCCGCAAACATCAGAATGTATAAGCTCTAACACATTTTCTGTTCTACGATCTGACTCTTGAGGAAACGGTAACGCATGCACTTTACCTAACATACAGGTATTACAACATGTTTGATCAGCTGTCACAGTAAGCTTCAAACCCCGTACCATCTCATTGCTGCTCAACTCACGCAGACTTTGATAATTCAGATGACCGTATCTGTTGTGCCAAACCTCGTTGCTACTCAACGCATACAAAGTTTCTTGCTTCAATTCAACAACATACAAATTACATTCTCTAACGCTTTTAAGAATAACATCACCATGCTTGTTCTTGATCAAACCATATTCTCGCTCAAAGTTTACAGTCATACCATTTTCGACCGCTTTACTTATGGAAATAAAATTTCCCTTCAAATCAGGTGCGTATAACACATTTCTCAATCGAACTGTTCTATTCTTTGTTTGAATTAGGACTTCTCCTTTACCTTTTGCAATAATTGACGAATTTGATGCTAACCAAATTTTCTCTTCGCAGTCGTTATATCGTACAAACATATCTCTCTTATTACACATATGAGACGTAGCTCCGCTGTCTATATACCAGCTTGATCGACTCAAAGTACTTTGCGCATCTGTAGATACGATAACGTTCATTGCTGCTTCCCCGGACTTCTGTTTCTCCTTACATTCATTCGCATAATGTCCCTTCTTGCCGCATGCAAAACATTTCCCCTTGAACTTCTTCTGTGATTTCTTACCTACGTTTTCTCGTGCTACATACGCTTGTTGCTCTCCAACTTCTTTCGGTACATTTGTCTGCTTCCTTCTTTCCCCTTCTTCGAGAACCTTCTGCTTCAAAGAATTGAAAGCCGGTAGACTATCACGCGTTTCTACCGCTATGACGAAATTTTCAAACGAAGTAGGTAAACTTGATAGCAGAATTATACTTAACAATTCATCCTGTAACGCAATTCCAGTCTCCGCCAACTTTTCTGCTACTGTCGTAAATGAATTTATGTACTCCAACATATTTTCATCTTCACGCATTCGTTTATTCAAAAGCTGCTTGTATAACGCCACTTTCTGCACCGGTCCCTGCGGCTTGTGCACTTCTTGCAACTTTTGCCACGCTTCTGCTGACGTCCTGCAGTTCTTGATGTAATTCAATTGATTGGGTTTAACACTCAATCAAATCGTCGCTAACGCCTTCTCATCCTTCTCAATCCATTTCGCTAACTCGTCCGCATATGTTGGTCTTTCCTCAGTTACTACTTTCCATATTCC
>JAWMAG010000202.1:12500-20000 GCA_037013455.1 Ceratitis rosa | reverse complement strand
AAAATACACTTTAGAAACATTTTTTTTTATTTTGCTATAGGTTTCGAAGCATATAAGAAACTTTTGAGTCCAAATCATTTTTGTTGTCGCTAATTTCTGTGAGACTTATGCCGGTGTTAACGGTTTCAATGTCGTCCAGATTAAAGTCATCATCTGATTCTGAGCCTTTACTTTGGCTGAGAGCAGTAACGTTTGCTTCGTTTGACTTCAATGCGGGTGGTAATTTAGCAAGTGGAAAATCTAATTTTGGCCATGAGCCTGGTTCTGCTTTCGGCATAGTTACTTCCACTTTTGTACCAAACATGTGTGCCGTTGTTTTACTAACGCCAATTATCTGCGATATAATTGTGGTGTTAAAGCAAATATTAATTTTTAACATATTTTGTGTTACTTACACCACGGTAATTATATTTTTTTAGCATATATGGAAACAATTAAATTGGAAGGAGTTTGATGCCAATCATAACGACAGTTTACAACTTTTTTGTCCTGATCCTTTAAATAATATAGAGAAAACAAAACAATTAAAATCAAAGCTATTAGTTATTTGTCTTATCTTTATAATTACCTCCTTGAACCACATATGTTCCCCACACGCACAACCTTTCTGCGCTATAAATATTGCGTTGATAACACGACCAGTATTTCATGCCTTCGTGGAAAATTGGAGCACCAGGATGATAAATACACTCCTCATTATCGGTTGCAACCTTAATTCTTACAGGAGGTACCGATTGGAATGGCACTGCGAATTTCACAAACACAAAATATTGTTAAAAGCATTTTACTTCAATGTGTCTGCATGTGCATACACAGATTCCATGTTGTCTTCACTAGTGCCACTCACTTTTAATTTTAGTGAATCTATTGCATCTTTTAAGGCTTGTGCGATCGTTGGTCTTATGACAGTCATTGGAGTTTCAATTGGTGGTCGTTGCATTGACACCTTTATAGGCGCACGCACTACCACAACTTCATTTTTATCACTTTCACCCTTTTCCGGCTTTTCAGGCTCTGGAGGTTTAATATTCGTGTGTTTTGAAAGTGTGCAGCCTTTATGGAAGTAAGGTGTTCCCGGATGATGGCAATGTGATTCTAAAAATGTTAAAATACGATTTTTATTTGCAAAATTAGACGCATTTAAGGTTTTCGAGAATGTCTCTCAAAATATATATTTGATATTACCGTTAGTATTCTTCTCAGGATCAAACGTTTGTCCACAGCCATGATTATAACACTGTTCCATTATAACTTTATGCAGTTTGTGTCAGTTAATGATTGTATAAGACATTTTTAATAGAATAGAACAATATTCACTTATTTTCCCTTTTACACCGCTTACAATAAGATAGATAAAATGAAAAGTTATATTTCTGCTTAATGGTTTAACTTTTAAGATTTTAAACTTATTTTTAGTTTTTAGACAAAATTAAAGTACTATTGTATTAAGTATTACAAATGAACAAATACAATTAATTTTGATGTGTTTATAGCTTTTTAATTCAAAAATGTAAATATGTAAATTTTTATTTTTTATATTTTTAATAAATTAAAATATGGCAACACCTTTTCCGAAGGCAACGTGTGGGAAAGAAACAATTATTTACTTACTTCACCAGGTTATTATTTCATCGTATATCATTACCACCATTTGTATGTTAGAAAGAGATGTCCGTATACACATTAATTCAAGTGTTGCTTTTTAAAAGATTGCCCCCTTTACATTTTCAATTTAAGACGCGAAGTGGTAAGATAACCATATTTATTTTACATTTTTTTTTAATAAATTAAAGATTAATTGAATAATTCCGTTACAGTAGCATAGTCAAAACAGCTAAAAACCTCACATATGCGTATATGTACTCATGCATGTATGCCTGAATGTGGATGCCACATTGAGATTAGTGTTATGTGTGAGTGTGTGTGTGAGCATAAAGTGCAGCATACATATCTACATGTATGGTCATCAGATTATTAACTGTCTATTAACTTTTCGTATCAGACGGTTTTTGTTCGTCCTAAAAATAACAACAACAATAAAAAACGTCTAAGTTAAAAGTTATATTTTTGTTTAATGGTTTAACTTTTAAGATTTTAAACTTATTTTT
The DNA here is from genome assembly GCA_037013455.1 of Ceratitis rosa. Classification (NCBI taxonomy): domain Eukaryota; kingdom Metazoa; phylum Arthropoda; class Insecta; order Diptera; family Tephritidae; genus Ceratitis; species Ceratitis rosa. The sequence continues at coordinate 17,892 of JAWMAG010000202.1, read as the reverse complement.
AGTTTTTAATTCAAATAAAATTAGAAGCAAAAAAAAAAATAGAAATTTCCACTCAAAGTGGCCGTAATTTATGATAATAATAGAGAATCTATCTTTTATTGTGCTAGGGTTGGATGTTTTTCGATCCTCGAGGGCGACCTCGTCCTCGTTTTCGACCTGGTGTTTTAACAGTTTGTATTTCTAGATAAATTTATAAATGTATTCATGAATGTGTTTGTATATGAATTTTTTGTATACGAATTTTACCGGAAAAATCTCCTATTATGCTGACTGAATTTTCTTGATCTATTGGTTCCTCAAAGTGAACTGAGTAGTTGCCATCTTCTAAGCTCACATTTACTTTTTGCATAAAAGTTACGTCCAAATCATTTGTTAAGTGTTCGTGGAGTTTTGTAACTATATTCTCTATCTTTTCCACCTCATCATCGTTTTTTTCTCTTGCGAAGTTTTCAATTTTTTGCAACGCCATTCGCAGAGCAAACAATTTGGCTGTACAGAAGTAATTATTTATATATTTTAAAGTTGTATATATCTTAATAATTTGATAGGCTTACAGTCAGTCATAATGTTGGAATTATGTTGAGCTTCTTGCATATCTGCTTGTAGCAACTCCTCTTCAGACAAATCGTTAGGCTCGTGATTGTGCTTTACCATAAATTTCGTTACTTTCAAAACCTCAATTTGTTTCTCTACATCCAGTCTTCTTTCCAGTTTAATTTTTACAGGGCATCCAATTTTTTTCGATCTAAAATATTTATGAATAACATTTTCATCTCTGTATATACTGTAAAAAAAATATATCTGCATTTACTCTCGTTGGCGAGTTATTTTCTTTTTGATGTCGCACTGTCCAACTTCGCGACATCTTTTTGAACCATTTCTAGCACATGTGTATAAAATATAATTATACATTAATTTGCTGTTCTCTATATTACGCTGTTCTACTTTAATTTTGGAGCTGTCTCTAGTAGATAATTTGCAATTGTGCTGTATTTCAAACAGCTCTGCAGCTTTTTTCACTTTTTCATACGATTGAAATGAGGCATTCATTCTGAAGCTTTTTGTATTCTGCAAAAACATATAATAAGGTACTGAAATATTAAGGAAAGAATATAGAATAATATTAACAGAATTAAGTATTTAAACTGCAAAGCCTATAATACTGAACAAAATTTTGACACAACGCTCCTTAACTATTGGTACTGGTATATATGTATATTCCTACTTATTTGAATATTTTCATATTCATGAAATTAAATACACTAACGTTTTTCATGTCTGCAGTCGATGTCGACATTTTTCGCTGGCCACGCAAAGATATGCACCGAAAGTTATAAAATTAAAACTTTATATTAGTTTCTTCTACGCCACGATAATTAAAATGAACGAAAATGCCTGCGCATAGCTAAAAATGACGACTTAAAATTCAGAACAATTTGGCCGTTACCAAAGCTAGAAATTTAAGATTTCGAATTTTACTGTTGTCTCCTTCTTATAATCACATAGGCTGACAAACTACCAAGTTCACCTTATCTGAATTCGCCTTGGTTAGTTTTGATTGTTACCTAATTTTTAAGATTTTATTTGCGTATTAAAAATATAAAAAATAAAAATTTACATATTTACATTTTTGAATTAAAAAGCTATAAACACATCAAAATTAATTGTATTTGTTCATTTGTAATACTTAATACAATAGTACTTTAATTTTGTCTAAAAACTAAAAATAAGTTTAAAATCTTAAAAGTTAAACCATTAAGCAGAAATATAACTTTTCATACAAAATTGTCATTTGCTAGACCTACATACAAACCTTCGGTCTCTTTTTATTGTTTTTCCCCCTACATAACTTTTAACTTAGACGTTTTTTTATTGTTGTTGTTATTTTTATGACGAACCAAAACCGTCTGGTACGAAAAGTTAATAGACAGTTAATAATCTGATGACCATACATGTAGATATGTATGCTGCACATATAACACTAATCTCAATGTGGCATCCACATTCAGGCATACATGCATGTGTACATATATGCATATGTGAGGTTTTTAGCTGCTTTGACAATGCTGGAATTATTCAATTAATCTTTAATTTATTAAAAAAAAATGTAAAATAAATATGGTAATCTTACCACTTCGCGTCTTAAATTGAAAATGTAAAGGGGGCAACCTTTTAAAAAGCAACACTTGAATTAATGTGTATACGGACATCTCTTTCTAACATACAAATGGTGGTAATGATATACGATGAAATAATGACCTGGTGAAGTAAGTAAATAATTGTTTCTTTCCCACACGTTGCCTTCGGAAAAGGTGTTGCCATATTTTAATTTAAATATTAGAAAAAGGGTAAAACTTTTTAAAGATTTTCTTCAATGAGAAAAGTATATATGCATCACTTGAGATTCTTCAATGTTTGCTGACTTGTCGTTCTGTTCAAATTTAAATTTTATTCGTCATTGTAGTGTGTTCAGTTATCTCGTGATTGCATATTTCCTATCAAAATCATTAAAATTGTGATCAAACTATGGCTTTTTTAGTACTTGGAGAGAAATTTACAGGCCTAGATGTCCTGAATGACAGGGTAACAGAACATGAAACAGCAGCCCAACAAATATACGTCGTACGTAATTCTTGTACAATTGAAAAACAGTATCCCAACGATACTACAGTAAATAGAAAATTAGTGTATTCGGTTTTACAATTACGCTGCAAACATGGACCAAAATCGCGTGAATCGCAATCTACAGGGCTTCGAAAAAGCCGGTGAGTTTCCAATTAGATCATTTGCGCTTTCTGTAATATAACATTAACGCTACATTTGTTGCAGAAGTTTGAAACTAAATTGTCCAGCATTTATAAATTTTACACTGTCAAAAGACAGACAATCGTTGGCTATAAGTAGTCTGAATCTTCAACATAATCACGAGGTATTGTGAAATTTGAAAAGTTCACTTTTATATCTTCTGTAATTGGTAAACATAGTATATAGATAGTAATTTTGAATTTGTTATCAATATTTTTCAGAATTTCTACGATACTCTGCCAGAGGTTCGTAGATTATCTGAGAAAGAAAGTCGAAAGGTAGCACGACTTGTAAATGACCTTGGGTCAAGTAAAAGAAAAATCATGATCGAAATTTATGAAAACTCAAAAAAACGAGTCACAAGAAAAGATATCGACAATATTTGTGCTAAATACAGGGATTCTGCAAAAGACACTTTGGAAGAATGTTTAAAAGTGTTGAAAAGCGAAGGTATCTTAAAAATAATATATGCACATGAGGCTTTATATGCACATGAGGCTTTGTCAACAATTAATAATTTTTACACAGGTGCTGATACATCAATTCATTGTGTAGATGGAGAATTGAAGGCAATATATTTTTCAACACCAGAGATGAGGGCTGCTGTCCAAGCGTATCCTGAAATTGTATTTATAGACGGGACCTATAAGTTAATGTCAAATGGGTTCGTTTTAATTCTGTTGTTGGTAGAAGATTCCAACGGGGAAACACAAATAGGAGCTTGTGCAGTGGTAGGTGAAGAAACTGCAGACATTTATACGTGGACTTTAAAATGTTTTAAGTCTGAAAACGAGTCTTTAAGCGCCAATGTAAAATGTTTCATGGGCGATAAGCTTCAGGCACAAAGGAAGGCTATTAAAGAGCTTTTTCCTGGAAAGCCAGTCTATATTTGCTATTACCACACATTGGAAATATTTAAGAGAGAAGTCAGTTTTAAAAACATGAATATTAATGCTACTGACAGAAAATTGGCGCTTAATATGTTAAAGAAATTAGCTTGTAGTGCGACTGAAGCTTCATATATGCAAACGTACGCAGAATTTAAAGCAAAATGTCTTTCGGTAGTTACCAAATGCTTTGATGATAACTGGCATAAGCTTACGGATGAGTGGTGTGTTTTCAAAATGAACGACGGAAATTTTGGGATTATTACAAACAACCGAACAGAAAGTATGAATCGTGACATTAAGCAAATTGTACAAAAAAATTCGCCATTTGGGCAGTTTTTTAAAGACTTTTTTATTTTTGTGAAATTTAAGCAGATGAACCATGTTCAAATAATGGCTGACAATTTTTTGAAAAAAACGAATTTAAATTCGGCCGAGGATGAAGAAAGCTATAGAAGTTTACTTACAGCCGCCGGATTCAAACTGGTTCAATCTGAATTAAAAAGTAGTTCAAAGGTTGTAATACTAAAAAAAGATAGTAATAAGCGAATATGTATAGTAAAATACTTCTCTACATCTATCCAAACATCTACAGTATCATGCGAGTGTTCGTGGGTAAAATCCAATATGCTCCCATGCAGACATATTTTCTCAACAAGAAATGCATTTGGATTACCTTTTTATTCAAAAGAATTGTGCGCGGATCGTTGGACAAATACTTATTATATTGGTAACAGACAGGACAATTTGCAACCAACTAGTGAGATCCCAAGTGTTACAATGTATCATTCCAGTACAAAAAACACGTCAAGCAGCATTAAAAAAAAATGCAGAGTATATTCAATAAATTAACTGATATAGCGTCGGCATCAGTAGATAGTAATTTTGCGCAAAAACTTAGTTTGCTCAATAAAGTTCTCCAACACTGGAAGACCGATTTTACTATTGTGGAGCAAAAGTCTGCCACCTCGCAACAAAATGAAGTGTTTCTTCGCAACAAAACAACTGGCAAAATAACAAAAAGGAATGTAAAAAGCCTTGAGCTTGGGGACCGAAGGATAGTTATTTCGTCATTATGTGAGAAAATCATGGCTACAAACGTATTTGAGGACGCAAAATTAAATGAAATTAAGAAACTTGAAAGCGCTTGGCGGAGAAATAATAACTTCTTGAATGTCACACTAAAGGAAAAACAAATTACAAACAGCAGTCCGCAAAAAACTCCAAAAGCTTCAAATATAAAGAATGTTAAAACTCCATAAGCAATTGTCATCAGGGGACACCCTAAACACGGTCTGAGGACGAATATCAGCTCTAAAAAGTATGTATTGTACATTACAAATTATATTAACCTCGCGAATTGATTTTATAAAATTTTTCGATATAATAGGACGAAATGAAGGTTCACCAGGGCGCGACCATTCCTCCTACTACCTACTTCATATAATTTTATTGCGCGATTATTAAAATGTCAAGATACTGGCGGAAACGGAAATAGCACATACACTTCCACTTAGTGAAGTAATACCAAAAATATAGCATTCGGCTTAATATATAGAATTCATTTCAATTATGTTTGTATAACACAATTTACTTTCACTTATTCGGTTTTTTTTACCAAAAATGTGTAGTAAGAAAATATGGCCACATTTTAGTTAATCTAATTAAACAGCTGCTTATTTGCCAAACAGACATTTCAA
>JAWMAG010000201.1:0-32039 GCA_037013455.1 Ceratitis rosa | reverse complement strand
ATCCATATGCAATGCACTGAGTTATATCAGGTTTTAATAAAACTATCCATATGCAATGCACTGAGTTATATCAGGTTTTAATAAAACTATCCATATGCAATGCACTGAGTTATATCAGGTTTTAATAAAACTATCCATATGCAATGCACTGAGTTATATCAGGGTTTAATAAAACTATCCATATGCAATGCACTGAGTTATATCAGTTTTTAATAAAACTATCCATATGAAATGCACTGAGTTATATCAGGTTTTAATAAAACTATCCATATGCAATGCACTGAGTTATATCAGTTTTTAATAAAACTATCCATATGCAATGCACTGAGTTATATCAGGTTTTAATAAAACTATCCATTTGCAATGCACTGAGTTATATCAGTTTTTAATAAAACTATCCATATGCAATGCACTGAGTTATATCAGGTTTTAATAAAACTATCCATATGCAATGCACTGAGATATATCAGTTTTTAATATAACTATCCATATGCAATGCACTGAGTTATATCAGGTTTTAATAAAACTATCCATATGCAATGCACTGAGTTATATCAGTTTTTAATAAAACTATCCATATGCAATGCACTGAGTTATATCAGGTTTTAATAAAACTATACATATGCAATGTCACTGAGTTATATATCAGTTTTTAATATAACTATCCATATGCAATGCACTGAGTTATATCAGGTTTTAGATAAAACTATCCATATGCAATGCACTGAGTTATATCAGTTTTTAATAAAACTATCCATATGCAATGCACTGAGTTATATCAGTTTTTAATAAAACTATCCATATGCAATGCACTGAGTTATATCAGTTTTTAATAAAACTATCCATATGCAATGCACTGAGTTATATCAGGTTTTAATAAAACTATCCATATGCAATGCACTGAGTTATATCAGGTTTTAATAAAACTATCCATATGCAATGCACTGAGTTATATCAGTTTTTAATAAAACTATCCATATGCAAGTGCACTGAGTTATATCAGGTTTTTAATAAAACTATCCATATGCAATGCACTGAGTTATATCAGTTTTTAATAAAACTATCCATATGCAATGCACTGAGTTATATCAGGTTTTTAATAAAACTATCCATATGCAATGCAGCTGAGTTATATCAGTTTTTAATAAAACTATCCATATGCAATGCACTGAGTTATATCAGGTTTTAATAAAACTATAATTGCAATGCACTGAGTTATATCAGTTTTTAATAAAACTATCCATATGCAATGCACTGAGTTATATCAGGTTTTAATAAAACTATCCATTTGCAATGCACTGAGCTATATCAGTTTTTAATAAAACTATCCATATGCAATGCACTGAGTTATATCAGGTTTTAATAAAACTATCCATATGCAATGCACTGAGTTATATCAGTTTTTAATAAAACTATCCATATGCAATGCACTGAGTTATATCAGGTTTTAGTAAAACTATCCATATGCAATGCACTGAGTTATATCAGGTTTTAATAAAACTATCCATATGCAATGCACTGAGTTATATCAGGTTTTAATAAAACTATCCATATGCAATGCACTGAGTTATATCAGGTTTTAATAAAACTATCCATATGCAATGCACTGAGTTATATCAGTTTTTAATAAAACTATCCATATGCAATGCACTGAGTTATATCAGTTTTTAATAAAACTATCCATATGCAATGCACTGAGTTATATCAGTTTTTAATAAAAACTATCCATATGCAATGCACTGAGTTATATCAGTTTTTAATAAAACTATCCATATGCAATGCAGTGAGTTATATCAGTTTTTAATAAAACTATCCATATGCAATGCACTGAGTTATATCAGGTTTTAATAAAACTATTAATTTGCAATGCACCGAGTTATATCAGTTTTTAATAAAACTATCCATATGCAATGCATTGAGTTATATCAGTTTTTAATAAAACTATCCATACGCAATGCACTGAGTTATATCAGTTTTTAATAAAACTATCCATATGCAATGCACTGAGTTATATCAGTTTTTAATAAAACTATCCATGTGCAATGCACTGAGTTATATCAGTTTTTAATAAAACTATCCATATGCAATGCACTGAGTTATATCAGTTTTTAATAAAACTATCCATATGCAATGCACTGAGTTATATCAGTTTTTAATAAAACTAGCCATATGCAATGCAGTGAGTTAAATCAGTTTTTAGTAAAACTATCCATATGCAATGCACTGAGTTATATCAGTTTTTAAAAAACTATCCATATGCAATCCACTGAGTTATATCAGTTTTTAATAAAACTATCCATATGCAATGCACTGAGTTATATCAGTTTTTAATAAAACTATCCATATGCAATGCACCGAGTTATATCAGTTTTTAATGAAACTATCCATATGCATTGCACTGACTTATATCAGTTTTTAATAAAACTATCCATATGCAATGCACTGAGTTATATCAGTTTTTAATAAAACTATCCATATGCAATGCACTGAGTTATATCCGTTTTAAATAAAACTATCCATATGCAATGCACTGAGTTATATCAGTTTTTAATAAAACTGTCCATATGCAATGCACTGAGTTATATCAGTTTTTAATAAAACTATCCATATGCAATGCACTGAGTTATATCAGTTTTTAATAAAACTATCCATATGCAATGCACTGAGTTATATCAGGTTTTAATAAAACTATCCATATGCAATGCACTGAGTTATATCAGTTTTTAATAAAACTATCCATATGCAATGCACTGAGTTATATCAGTTTTTAATAAAACTAGCCATATGCAATGCAGTGAGTTAAATCAGTTTTTAATAAAACTATCCATATGCAATGCAGTGAGTTATAGCAGTTTTTAATAAAACTATCCATATGCAATGCACTGAGTTATATCAGGTTTTAATAAAACTATCCATTTGCAATGCACTGAGTTATATCAGTTTTTAATAAAACTATCCATATGCAATGCACTGAGTTATATCAGGTTTTAGTAAAACTATCCATATGCAATGCACTGAGTTATATCAGGTTTTAATAAAACTATCCATATGCAATTCACTGAGTTATATCAGTTTTTAATATAACTATCCATATGCAATGCACTGAGTTATATCAGGTTTTAGTAAAACTATCCATATGCAATGCACTGAGTTATATCAGTTTTTAATAAAACTATCCATATGCAATGCACTGAGTTATATCAGGTTTTAATAAAACTATCCATTTGCAATGCACTGAGTTATATCAGTTTTTAATAAAACTATCCATATGCAATGCACTGAGTTATATCAGGTTTTAGTAAAACTATCCATATGCAATGCACTGAGTTATATCAGTTTTTAATAAAAACTATCCATATGCAATGCACTGAGTTATATCAGTTTTTAATAAAACTATCCATATGCAATGCAGTGAGTTATATCAGTTTTTAATAAAACTATCCATATGCAATGCACTGAGTTATATCAGGTTTTAATAAAACTATTAATTTGCAATGCACCGAGTTATATCAGTTTTTAATAAAACTATCCATATGCAATGCATTGAGTTATATCAGTTTTTAATAAAACTATCCATACGCAATGCACTGAGTTATATCAGTTTTTAATAAAACTATCCATATGCAATGCACTGAGTTATATCAGTTTTTAATAAAACTATCCATGTGCAATGCACTGAGTTATATCAGTTTTTAATAAAACTATCCATATGCAATGCACTGAGTTATATCAGTTTTTAATAAAACTATCCATATGCAATGCACTGAGTTATATCAGTTTTTAATAAAACTAGCCATATGCAATGCAGTGAGTTAAATCAGTTTTTAGTAAAACTATCCATATGCAATGCACTGAGTTATATCAGTTTTTAAAAAAACTATCCATATGCAATCCACTGAGTTATATCAGTTTTTAATAAAACTATCCATATGCAATGCACTGAGTTATATCAGTTTTTAATAAAACTATCCATATGCAATGCACCGAGTTATATCAGTTTTTAATGAAACTATCCATATGCATTGCACTGACTTATATCAGTTTTTAATAAAACTATCCATATGCAATGCACTGAGTTATATCAGTTTTTAATAAAACTATCCATATGCAATGCACTGAGTTATATCCGTTGTAAATAAAACTATCCATATGCAATGCACTGAGTTATATCAGTTTTTAATAAAACTGTCCATATGCAATGCACTGAGTTATATCAGTTTTTAATAAAACTATCCATATGCAATGCACTGAGTTATATCAGTTTTTAATAAAACTATCCATATGCAATGCACTGAGTTATATCAGGTTTTAATAAAACTATCCATATGCAATGCACTGAGTTATATCAGTTTTTAATAAAACTATCCATATGCAATGCACTGAGTTATATCAGTTTTTACTAAAACTAGCCATATGCAATGCAGTGAGTTAAATCAGTTTTTAATAAAACTATCCATATGCAATGCAGTGAGTTATAGCAGTTTTTAATAAAACTATCCATATGCAATGCACTGAGTTATATCAGGTTTTAATAAAACTATCCATTTGCAATGCACTGAGTTATATCAGTTTTTAATAAAACTATCCATATGCAATGCACTGAGTTATATCAGGTTTTAGTAAAACTATCCATATGCAATGCACTGAGTTATATCAGGTTTTAATAAAACTATCCATATGCAATTCACTGAGTTATATCAGTTTTTAATATAACTATCCATATGCAATGCACTGAGTTATATCAGGTTTTAGTAAAACTATCCATATGCAATGCACTGAGTTATATCAGTTTTTAATAAAACTATCCATATGCAATGCACTGAGTTATATCAGGTTTTAATAAAACTATCCATTTGCAATGCACTGAGTTATATCAGTTTTTAATAAAACTATCCATATGCAATGCACTGAGTTATATCAGGTTTTAGTAAAACTATCCATATGCAATGCACTGAGTTATATCAGGTTTTAGTAAAACTATCCATATGCAACGCACTGAGTTATATCAGTTTTTAATAAAACTATCCATATGCAATGCACTGAGTTATATCAGTTTTTAATAAAACTATCCATATGCAATGCACTGAGTTATATCAGTTTTTAATAAAACTATCCATATGCAATGCACTGAGTTATATCAGTTTTTAATAAAACTATCCATATGCAATGCACTGAGTTATATCAGGTTTTAATAAAACTATCCATATGCAATGCACTGAGTTATATCAGTTTTTAATATAACTATCCATATGCAATGCACTGAGTTATATCAGGTTTTAGTAAAACTATCCATATGCAATGCACTGAGTTATATCAGTTTTTAATAAAATTATCCATATGCAATGCACTGAGTTATATCAGTTTTTAATAAAAGTATCCATATGCAATGCACTGAGTTATATCAGTTTTTAATATAACTATCCATATGCAATGCACTCTGAGTTATATCAGGTTTTAGTAAAACTATCCATATGCAATGCACTGAGTTATATCAGTTTTTAATAAAACTATCCATATGCAATGCACTGAGTTATATCAGTTTTTAATAAAACTATCCATATGCAATGCACCGAGTTATATCAGTTTTTAATAAAACTATCCATATGCATTGCACTGACTTATATCAGTTTTTAATAAAACTATCCATATGCAATGCACTGAGTTATATCAGTTTTTAATAAAACTATCCATATGCAATGCACTGAGTTATATCCGTTTTAAATAAAACTATCCATATGCAATGCACTGAGTTATATCAGTTTTTAATAAAACTGTCCATATGCAATGCACTGAGTTATATCAGTTTTTAATAAAACTATCCATATGCAATGCACTGAGTTATATCAGTTTTTAATAAAACTATCCATATGCAATGCACTTGAGTTATATCAGTTTTAAATAAAACTATCCATATGCAATGCAGTGAGTTAAATCAGTTTTTAATAAAACTATCCATATGCAATGCAGTGAGTTATATCAGTTTTTAATAAAACTATCGATATGCAATGCACTGAGTTATATCAGGTTTTAATAAAACTATCCATTTGCAATGCACTGAGTTATATCAGTTTTTAATAAAACTATCCATATGCAATGCACTGAGTTATATCAGGTTTTAATAAAACTATCCATATGCAATGCACTCAGTTATATCCGTTTTAAATAAAACTATCCATATGCAATGCACTGAGTTATATCAGTTTTTAATAAAACTGTCCATATGCAATGCACTGAGTTATATCAGTTTTTAATAAAACTATCCATATGCAAAGCACTGAGTTATATCAGTTTTTAATAAAACTATCCATATGCAATGCAGTGAGTTCTATCAGGTTTTAATAAAACTATCCATATGCAATGCACTGAGTTATATCAGTTTTTAATAAAACTATCCATATGCAATGCACTGAGTTATATCAGGTTTTAATAAAACTATCCATATGCAATGCACTGAGTTATATCAGGTTTTAATAAAACTATCCATATGCAATGCACTGAGTTATATCAGTTTTTAATAAAACTATCCATATGCAATGCACTGAGTTATATCAGTTTTTAATAAAACTATCCATATGCAGTGCACTGAGTTATATCAGTTTTTAATAAAACTATCCATATGCAATGCACTGAGTTATATCAGTTTTTAATAAAACTATCCATATGCAATGCACTGAGTTATATCAGTTTTTAATAAAACTATCCATATGCAATGCAGTGAGTTATATCAGTTTTTAATAAAACTATCCACATGCAATGCACTGAGTTATATCAGGTTTTAATAAAACTATTAATTTGCAATGCACTGAGTTATATCAGTTTTTAATAAAACTATCCATATGCAATGCACTGAGTTATATCAGGTTTTAATAAAACTATCCATTTGCAATGCACTGAGCTATATCAGTTTTTAATAAAACTATCCATATGCAATGCACTGAGTTATATCAGGTTTTAATAAAACTATACATATGCAATGCACTGAGTTATATCAGTTTTTAATATAACTATCCATATGCAATGCACTGAGTTATATCAGGTTTTAGTAAAACTATCCATATGCAATGCACTGAGTTATATCAGGTTTTAGTAAAACTATCCATATGCAATGCACTGAGTTATATCAGGTTTTAATAAAACTATCCATATGCAATGCACTGAGTTATATCAGGTTTTAATAAAACTATCCATATGCAATGCACTGAGTTATATCAGTTTTTAATAAAACTATCCATATGCAATGCACTGAGTTATATCAGTTTTTAATAAAACTATCCATATGCAATGCACTGAGTTATATCAGTTTTAATAAAAACTATCCATATGCAATGCACTGAGTTATATCAGTTTTTAATAAAACTATCCATATGCAATGCAGTGAGTTATATCAGTTTTTAATAAAACTATCCATATGCAATGCACTGAGTTATATCAGGTTTTAATAAAACTATTAATTTGCAATGCACCGAGTTATATCAGTTTTTAATAAAACTATCCATATGCAATGCATTGAGTTATATCAGTTTTTAATAAAACTATCCATACGCAATGCACTGAGTTATATCAGTTTTCAATAAAACTATCCATATGCAATGCACTGAGTTATATCAGTTTTTAATAAAACTATCCATGTGCAATGCACTGAGTTATATCAGTTTTTAATAAAACTATCCATATGCAATGCACTGAGTTATATCAGTTTTTAATAAAACTATCCATATGCAATGCACTGAGTTATATCAGTTTTTAATAAAACTAGCCATATGCAATGCAGTGAGTTAAATCAGTTTTTAGTAAAACTATCCATATGCAATGCACTGAGTTATATCAGTTTTTAAAAAAACTATCCATATGCAATCCACTGAGTTATATCAGTTTTTTATAAAACTATCCATATGCAATGCACTGAGTTATATCAGTTTTTAATAAAACTATCCATATGCAATGCACCGAGTTATATCAGTTTTTAATGAAACTATCCATATGCATTGCACTGACTTATATCAGTTTTTAATAAAACTATCCATATGCAATGCACTGAGTTATATCAGTTTTTAATAAAACTATCCATATGCAATGCACTGAGTTATATCCGTTTTAAATAAAACTATCCATATGCAATGCACTGAGTTATATCAGTTTTTAATAAAACTGTCCATATGCAATGCACTGAGTTATATCAGTTTTTAATAAAACTATCCATATGCAATGCACTGAGTTATATCAGTTTTTAATAAAACTATCCATATGCAATGCACTGAGTTATATCAGGTTTTAATAAAACTATCCATATGCAATGCACTGAGTTATATCAGTTTTTAATAAAACTATCCATATGCAATGCACTGAGTTATATCAGTTTTTAATAAAACTAGCCATATGCAATGCAGTGAGTTAAATCAGTTTTTAATAAAACTATCCATATGCAATGCAGTGAGTTATAGCAGTTTTTAATAAAACTATCCATATGCAATGCACTGAGTTATATCAGGTTTTAATAAAACTATCCATTTGCAATGCACTGAGTTATATCAGTTTTTAATAAAACTATCCATATGCAATGCACTGAGTTATATCAGGTTTTAGTAAAACTATCCATATGCAATGCACTGAGTTATATCAGGTTTTAATAAAACTATCCATATGCAATTCACTGAGTTATATCAGTTTTTAATATAACTATCCATATGCAATGCACTGAGTTATATCAGGTTTTAGTAAAACTATCCATATGCAATGCACTGAGTTATATCAGTTTTTAATAAAGCTATCCATATGCAATGCACTGAGTTATATCAGGTTTTAATAAAACTATCCATTTGCAATGCACTGAGTTATATCAGTTTTTAATAAAACTATCCATATGCAATGCACTGAGTTATATCAGGTTTTAGTAAAACTATCCATATGCAATGCACTGAGTTATATCAGGTTTTAGTAAAACTATCCATATGCAACGCACTGAGTTATATCAGTTTTTAATAAAACTATCCATATGCAATGCACTGAGCTATATCAGTTTTTAATAAAACTATCCATATGCAATGCACTGAGTTATATCAGTTTTTAATAAAACTATCCATATGCAATGCACTGAGTTATATCAGTTTTTAATAAAACTATCCATATGCAATGCACTGAGTTATATCAGGTTTTAATAAAACTATCCATATGCAATGCACTGAGTTATATCAGTTTTTAATATAACTATCCATATGCAATGCACTGAGTTATATCAGGTTTTAGTAAAACTATCCATATGCAATGCACTGAGTTATATCAGTTTTTAATAAAATTATCCATATGCAATGCACTGAGTTATATCAGTTTTTAATAAAAGTATCCATATGCAATGCACTGAGTTATATCAGTTTTTAATATAACTATCCATATGCAATGCACTCTGAGTTATATCAGGTTTTAGTAAAACTATCCATATGCAATGCACTGAGTTATATCAGTTTTTAATAAAACTATCCATATGCAATGCACTGAGTTATATCAGTTTTTAATAAAACTAGCCATATGCAATGCACTGAGTTATATCCGTTTTTAATAAAACTATCCATTGGCAATGCACTGAGTTATATCAGTTTTTAATAAAACTATCCATATGCAATGCACTGAGTTATATCAGTTTTTAATAAAACTATCCATATGCAATCCACTGAGTTATATCAGTTTTTAATAAAACTATCCATATGCAATGCACTGAGTTATATCAGTTTTTAATAAAACTATCCATATGCAATGCACCGAGTTATATCAGTTTTTAATAAAACTATCCATATGCATTGCACTGACTTATATCAGTTTTTAATAAAACTATCCATATGCAATGCACTGAGTTATATCAGTTTTTAATAAAACTATCCATATGCAATGCACTGAGTTATATCCGTTTTAAATAAAACTATCCATATGCAATGCACTGAGTTATATCAGTTTTTAATAAAACTGTCCATATGCAATGCACTGAGTTATATCAGTTTTTAATAAAACTATCCATATGCAATGCACTGAGTTATATCAGTTTTTAATAAAACTATCCATATGCAATGCACTGAGTTATATCAGTTTTAAATAAAACTATCCATATGCAATGCAGTGAGTTAAATCAGTTTTTAATAAAACTATCCATATGCAATGCAGTGAGTTATATCAGTTTTTAATAAAACTATCGATATGCAATGCACTGAGTTATATCAGGTTTTAATAAAACTATCCATTTGCAATGCACTGAGTTATATCAGTTTTTAATAAAACTATCCATATGCAATGCACTGAGTTATATCAGGTTTTAATAAAACTATCCATATGCAATGCACTCAGTTATATCCGTTTTAAATAAAACTATCCATATGCAATGCACTGAGTTATATCAGTTTTTAATAAAACTGTCCATATGCAATGCACTGAGTTATATCAGTTTTTAATAAAACTATCCATATGCAAAGCACTGAGTTATATCAGTTTTTAATAAAACTATCCATATGCAATGCAGTGAGTTCTATCAGGTTTTAATAAAACTATCCATATGCAATGCACTGAGTTATATCAGTTTTTAATAAAACTATCCATATGCAATGCACTGAGTTATATCAGGTTTTAATAAAACTATCCATATGCAATGCACTGAGTTATATCAGGTTTTAATAAAACTATCCATATGCAATGCACTGAGTTATATCAGTTTTTAATAAAACTATCCATATGCAATGCACTGAGTTATATCAGTTTTTAATAAAACTATCCATATGCAATGCACTGAGTTATATCAGTTTTTAATAAAACTAGCCATATGCAATGCAGTGAGTTAAATCAGTTTTTAATAAAACTATCCATATGCAATGCAGTGAGTTATATCAGTTTTTAATAAAACTATCCATATGCAATGCACTGAGTTATATCAGGTTTTAATAAAACTATCCATTTGCAATGCACAGAGTTATATCAGTTTTTAATAAAACTATCCATATGCAATGCACTGAGTTATATCAGTTTTTAAAAAAACTATCCATATGCAATCCACTGAGTTATATCAGTTTTTTATAAAACTATCCATATGCAATGCACTGAGTTATATCAGTTTTTAATAAAACTATCCATATGCAATGCACCGAGTTATATCAGTTTTTAATGAAACTATCCATATGCAATGCACTGACTTATATCAGTTTTTAATAAAACTATCCATATGCAATGCACTGAGTTATATCAGTTTTTAATAAAACTATCCATATGCAATGCACTGAGTTATATCCGTTTTAAATAAAACTATCCATATGCAATGCACTGAGTTATATCAGTTTTTAATAAAACTGTCCATATGCAATGCACTGAGTTATATCAGTTTTTAATAAAACTATCCATATGCAATGCACTGAGTTATATCAGTTTTTAATAAAACTATCCATATGCAATGCACTGAGTTATATCAGGTTTTAATAAAACTATCCATATGCAATGCACTGAGTTATATCAGTTTTTAATAAAACTATCCATATGCAATGCACTGAGTTATATCAGTTTTTAATAAAACTAGCCATATGCAATGCAGTGAGTTAAATCAGTTTTTAATAAAACTATCCATATGCAATGCAGTGAGTTATAGCAGTTTTTAATAAAACTATCCATATGCAATGCACTGAGTTATATCAGGTTTTAATAAAACTATCCATTTGCAATGCACTGAGTTATATCAGTTTTTAATAAAACTATCCATATGCAATGCACTGAGTTATATCAGGTTTTAGTAAAACTATCCATATGCAATGCACTGAGTTATATCAGGTTTTAATAAAACTATCCATATGCAATTCACTGAGTTATATCAGTTTTTAATATAACTATCCATATGCAATGCACTGAGTTATATCAGGTTTTAGTAAAACTATCCATATGCAATGCACTGAGTTATATCAGTTTTTAATAAAGCTATCCATATGCAATGCACTGAGTTATATCAGGTTTTAATAAAACTATCCATTTGCAATGCACTGAGTTATATCAGTTTTTAATAAAACTATCCATATGCAATGCACTGAGTTATATCAGGTTTTAGTAAAACTATCCATATGCAATGCACTGAGTTATATCAGGTTTTAGTAAAACTATCCATATGCAACGCACTGAGTTATATCAGTTTTTAATAAAACTATCCATATGCAATGCACTGAGCTATATCAGTTTTTAATAAAACTATCCATATGCAATGCACTGAGTTATATCAGTTTTTAATAAAACTATCCATATGCAATGCACTGAGTTATATCAGTTTTTAATAAAACTATCCATATGCAATGCACTGAGTTATATCAGGTTTTAATAAAACTATCCATATGCAATGCACTGAGTTATATCAGTTTTTAATATAACTATCCATATGCAATGCACTGAGTTATATCAGGTTTTAGTAAAACTATCCATATGCAATGCACTGAGTTATATCAGTTTTTAATAAAATTATCCATATGCAATGCACTGAGTTATATCAGTTTTTAATAAAAGTATCCATATGCAATGCACTGAGTTATATCAGTTTTTAATATAACTATCCATATGCAATGCACTCTGAGTTATATCAGGTTTTAGTAAAACTATCCATATGCAATGCACTGAGTTATATCAGTTTTTAATAAAACTATCCATATGCAATGCACTGAGTTATATCAGTTTTTAATAAAACTAGCCATATGCAATGCACTGAGTTATATCCGTTTTTAATAAAACTATCCATTGGCAATGCACTGAGTTATATCAGTTTTTAATAAAACTATCCATATGCAATGCACTGAGTTATATCAGTTTTTAATAAAACTATCCATATGCAATCCACTGAGTTATATCAGTTTTTAATAAAACTATCCATATGCAATGCACTGAGTTATATCAGTTTTTAATAAAACTATCCATATGCAATGCACCGAGTTATATCAGTTTTTAATAAAACTATCCATATGCATTGCACTGACTTATATCAGTTTTTAATAAAACTATCCATATGCAATGCACTGAGTTATATCAGTTTTTAATAAAACTATCCATATGCAATGCACTGAGTTATATCCGTTTTAAATAAAACTATCCATATGCAATGCACTGAGTTATATCAGTTTTTAATAAAACTGTCCATATGCAATGCACTGAGTTATATCAGTTTTTAATAAAACTATCCATATGCAATGCACTGAGTTATATCAGTTTTAAATAAAACTATCCATATGCAATGCACTGAGTTATATCAGTTTTTAATAAAACTATCCATATGCAATGCAGTGAGTTATATCAGTTTTTAATAAAACTATCCATATGCAATGCAGTGAGTTATATCAGTTTTTAATAAAACTATCGATATGCAATGCACTGAGTTATATCAGGTTTTAATAAAACTATCCATTTGCAATGCACTGAGTTATATCAGTTTTTAATAAAACTATCCATATGCAATGCACTGAGTTATATCAGGTTTTAATAAAACTATCCATATGCAATGCACTCAGTTATATCCGTTTTAAATAAAACTATCCATATGCAATGCACTGAGTTATATCAGTTTTTAATAAAACTGTCCATATGCAATGCACTGAGTTATATCAGTTTTTAATAAAACTATCCATATGCAAAGCACTGAGTTATATCAGTTTTTAATAAAACTATCCATATGCAATGCAGTGAGTTCTATCAGGTTTTAATAAAACTATCCATATGCAATGCACTGAGTTATATCAGTTTTTAATAAAACTATCCATATGCAATGCACTGAGTTATATCAGGTTTTAATAAAACTATCCATATGCAATGCACTGAGTTATATCAGGTTTTAATAAAACTATCCATATGCAATGCACTGAGTTATATCAGTTTTTAATAAAACTATCCATATGCAATGCACTGAGTTATATCAGTTTTTAATAAAACTATCCATATGCAATGCACTGAGTTATATCAGTTTTTAATAAAACTAGCCATATGCAATGCAGTGAGTTAAATCAGTTTTTAATAAAACTATCCATATGCAATGCAGTGAGTTATATCAGTTTTTAATAAAACTATCCATATGCAATGCACTGAGTTATATCAGGTTTTAATAAAACTATCCATTTGCAATGCACAGAGTTATATCAGTTTTTAATAAAACTATCCATATGCAATGCACTGAGTTATATCAGGTTTTAGTAAAACTATCCATATGCAATGCACTGAGTTATATCAGGTTTTAATAAAACTATCCATATGCAATGCACTGAGTTATATCAGTTTTTAATATAACTATCCATATGCAATGCACTGAGTTATATCAGGTTTTAGTAAAACTATCCATATGCAATGCACTGAGTTATATCAGTTTTTAATAAAACTATCCATATGCAATGCACTGAGTTATATCAGGTTTTAATAAAACTATCCATATGCAATGCACTGAGTTATATCAGGGTTTAATAAAACTATCCATATGCAATGCACTGAGTTATATCAGTTTTTAATAAAACTATCCATATGAAATGCACTGAGTTATATCAGGTTTTAATAAAACTATCCATATGCAATGCACTGAGTTATATCAGTTTTTAATAAAACTATCCATATGCAATGCACTGAGTTATATCAGGTTTTAATAAAACTATCCATTTGCAATGCACTGAGTTATATCAGTTTTTAATAAAACTATCCATATGCAATGCACTGAGTTATATCAGGTTTTAATAAAACTATACATATGCAATGCACTGAGTTTTATCAGTTTTTAATATAACTATCCAGTCATCGACTGATATTCGTTGCGTACGGTTGTGTCGACTGTGCATTGAGTGACCCTCTTTCGTTTATCTTTTTCGTTCGCATAGTGCACATAATTCTATTTCTATTTTTTTTTTTTTGTGATAAAAAATAGACTTTTATTGGTGTTAATAAAAGAAAATAAACAATGCCTCCCAGGCGCCCCCCTCTTGGGGATAACAGGTTTGCCCTGCTATCTTCAAGCTCAAAACCCAAAAAGAAAAAAGCAAAAACTAAACACATTATATTAGAAGATTTTCCCAATTTAAAAACAGTGAAAAAAGACAACCCCAAATATTTGGTAGTTAGTGCGGTGAATACAGCTAAGCCCTTGAGCAAATTTTCTTGTTTTGCGGTACATAAAGCTTTAAAAAATATAAGCTCGGAAATCATTAATATATCTGAACTGAGAGATGGCAGTTTGTTGCTATTCGTAAAAAATACTCAGATTGCTGAAAAGTTCATAGCAACAAGATCATTATTCGGAATCTGCGAAATAAAATGTGACTACCACAAAAATCTTAATTGTGTAAAAGGTACAGTTTACGCACCATGCCTAAACGAAGTACCAGATAAAGAAATCATAGAGAATTTGAAAGAACAGGGTGTTGTAAACATTTTTAAATTCCCTAAATATAATAACAATATACCAACTCCAAGCGGTGTTATTCTTCTTACGTTTGAC
Organism: Ceratitis rosa; assembly: GCA_037013455.1. Classification (NCBI taxonomy): domain Eukaryota; kingdom Metazoa; phylum Arthropoda; class Insecta; order Diptera; family Tephritidae; genus Ceratitis; species Ceratitis rosa. Next base: position 16,579 of record JAWMAG010000201.1, on the reverse strand, counting down.
ATGTACCGTCTACCCGAAAAAATTGAAATCTCATGGTATACTACAAAGGTAAGACCATATTATGACAATCCTATGAGATGTAAGTCTTGTCAACTTCTTGGACACACGACCAAACGATGCAATAAAAATGTCCCTGTTTGTGACGAATGTGCACTCCCACCCCACTCTCCTTCGCCTTGTTCACGAAAATTTTGCGCAAATTGCTCAGGTAGTCATCCAGCGTCCAGCAAGTCATGTCCCAAGTATATACAAATGAAAGAAATAATTACAATAAAAACAGACAACAAATGTTCTATGCGTGAAGCAATGCGAATGTACAAAATGCAAATCCCTCCCACCCTTAAAGAAACTTCAACCACTACTTCTTATGCTAACATAACAAAACAAAAAACTAACAATATTCAAGAAAACAACAAACTTAACAACGCCGATCAAACTAACTACAACAATAACAATATACCAGTCAAACAAACAAATGAAAACGAAAAAGGAAACGAAGAAAACAACACCACAGTGCCTATGCTCAACGCAACAATGTCAACATCAGTCGATGACTCATCTACACATACAATGTTGTCCGCACTACTTTCTCACCTTACTTCTACAGCATTAGACCCTTCCCAACTTACAGCTCCTTCAACGGAGTCCCCAATGATAGAGTGAATAATGCAAATTTTGCAATGGAATATGAACGGTCTATTCAATAATTACCCAGATTTAAATATACTAATTAACGAATATTTTCCTGAAATTGTAGCAATACAAGAAACTCATCTACCCTTTAATAAAACCTTTTACCCTCATAATAAATATTATAGTTACTTCCACAACAATAGACAAAATACTTCGTGTAAACAAGGGATAGCTCTCTTTATTAAAAAAACAATAAGCCACAAACGTATCCAAATCAGCTCAAACATCTCATGTTTAGCTTTCGAGATAGACATTGGTTTTAAAATTACAATTATTAATTGCTACATTCCCCCCACCAAAACTTTAATGTCAGAGATATTTCGAATATATTAAACTGCATCGTCACCCCTATCCTAGTAGTAGGTGACTTTAATGCATGGAGTCCCTTATGGGGTTCAACAAATACAAACAGACGAGGTGAAATAATGGAAGACGTAATACTATTACATGACCTTATTGTACTTAGCGATGGTGCGCCAACGCATTTTTCGACCCATGGAACATTCACTCATCCCGATCTTGTTCTAGCTTCAGCTACATTAGCCCCTAAACTTTCCACTCATACCATCGATGATCTCCACAACAGTGACCATTTTCCCATCATAACTACCCTTTCTATCCCTAAAACCTATAATGTGAAACCCAGACCCAAGTTCCTTACAGATAAGGCAGATTGGTCAACCTTTTCATCCCTTTCCACATCTCTGTCTAATAAAAAACAAACTTCCCAAAATGTAAATGCCGAAACTTCTGCGATAAAATCGATTATTCTCTCTGCCGCGCACTTATCTATTCCTCAGTCTAGCTCCAAAAAATTTTCATCAAAACTTCCTTATTGGTCCAACAACTTAAATTATCTAAGAAACAACAAAAAGCAAATGTGGTCTAAATTTAAACAAAATAGGACTGATACCAACCTAATAAATTATAAAAAAGCCAATGCCGTATTTAGAAAGGAGCTAAAATCAGCTAAACGTAAATCGTTCGAAAAAATCACGGAGAATATAAATCCGTCCTCGAGTCCCAAGAAAATATGGTCAGATATAAAATATCTGACATCCGGTACTCAACGATTTAGTATACATCATATCCAGACAGTAGAAGGTCCAATTTACTCGCTAAAAGATATTTCTGAAAAGTTTGGCCAAACATGGTCATCCCTTTCAAATGATCACAATTTTCATAACAGATTTACCCTTAAAAAAGAAAATGTTTTAAATGAAAATTATACCAACCCTTACCCACCTCCAAAAGCCCTTATGGTTGACTCACCGATTACTGCAATAGAATTTGATACCACAATTGCATCGCTTTCAGGAAAAACGCCTGGAGCTGATAGAATATCGTATCCCATTTTAAAACATATCCCACTAGTTCTTAAAAATAGACTCGTTAACCTGTATAATAGCATCTTTGATTCCGGAATTTATCCGCAACAATGGAAAATTGCCACTATTATACCCGTCCTCAAACCTAACAAATCTCCCCATCTTATCGAAAATTACAGACCAATCTCCCTTCTCCCCTGTATGTCCAAAGTTATAGAAAAAATTATATCACTTCGAATCATGTGGTATGCAAAAGCGAGTGGCCTTATGGACCCCATCAATTCGGATTCCAAAAAGGCTTAGGGGTAATGGACCCTCTACTTTATTTTGAACACCTTGTCTCTACAGCTATGTCAACTCGTAATCACATTTCCGTATTAAGCTTAGACTTTGAAAAGGCCTTCGATAAAATTGGGGTGCATGTAGTACTTGATGAACTAAAGCGTTGGCAAGTTGGTACCAAAATCTATAACATTGTAAAATCTTTTTTGACTCACCGTAAATTTTTTATTTCTGCTAATAAACATCATTCACAAATATATCACCTATATAATGGTATACCCCAAGGCTCACCATTATCGGTCACTCTTTTTATAATAGCTTTTAACAAAGTGACCTCCTTAATCTCTTCCAGTCCGTCCATTCACCATTTTGCTTATGCCGATGATGTAATTATCTTTACCAAAAATAAAGACTTACAACAAGTGAAGCAAATATTTCTTAAAGTTCTAAACGAAATCAGCAGATGGTCTGAAGAATCTGGAGCCAATATCTCCACAAGCAAATGTACCACCTTTCACATCTGCAGAAAACACCAATGCTCCTTTCCATCCCTCTCCTTTCGTAACATTGAAATCCCTCACACTAATTGCTTAAAAATATTAGGTTTAGTATTTGATAAAAGTATGTCATTTAAAGAACATTGTAAATATATTAGACTAAGCTTATGTACTAGACTTAACATTATAAAATTTATGTCTTCTAAGTACTCCTTATGTCATACAAATACACTTGTAAATATAACCAAGGCATTACTACTATCAAAAATAGACTATGGACTTTCAATATACGGGCATTGCGCAAAAAGCCATATCAAACTTCTTTATGCACCTTATCATGCGTCAGCTAGAAGCTGTATTCGAGCCTTCGCAACTTCACCAATCATACCTATCTTATAGGAAGCCGGTTTACCTAATATTGCCCAAAGAACTGCCAAAAATACGATGGCGCTTATACCTAAGTTACTAAATATCCGGAACAAATTGTTGTTGGCACAAGTAAAGAACGCTCTTAGTAACTTAAACACTAACAAAAGACGATCTACCATAATCCGCGCTCTAACGATAGCAAAAGAACTACATATCGTTGCAACTCCATCATTGGTCGAAACAGCGGCATTCCCATCCTGCTTCAACCTTACATCATCGTTTATTAATACTTTGCAACATCACCTTAAGAATGCAACCAGCAATAGTGAATATCACCAACTACATAACGAAATTCTAGATCACCACAAAATAGGTTGGGAGGTACTATATACAGACGGATCTAAATCAGACACCGGTACTGCATTTGCTGTGACAAACATACTAGGTGCTACCATCGCTGCATACTCTCTTCCATCATACTGCTCTGCATTTACAGCCGAAGCCGCTGCCCTACTAGAAGCAGTACTTTTTTCATCACAACATAATAGGAAAACCCTTATTTGCTCTGACAGCAAATCTGCCATTGAAGCTGTCCTCTGCCAATCAAACGAAACCCCCATTATAATAAAGATCAGAAACGTTCTGTTCCAAAGCTCCAATGAAATAAAAATAATGTGGGTACCAGCGCACATAGGAATTCAAGGCAATGAAATAGCTGATAAAAGAGCTAAACAAGCTTGCGCTGAACCACTATACGTATCGGGACACTTCACCGATAACGATATTAAAAATTTAGCTAACCAAGTTCTCAGTGACAAATTCATTAACGTGTGGAGTAGCTACAACCATCATTACAAATATTTTAATACGTCAGGGACAAGGCCAGTCTACCCTTCATACCCTTTTCCAAGGATATAAGAACATTTATGCGTCTTCGCATTGGGCATACACTAGCTACTCATGAACATCTTTTGAAAGGCCTACCTAAACCATCCTGTCCGCATTGTGGTTGTACTGAATTCAATGTTATCCATATCCTCGACAACTGCCCAAACTCACAAGTAATAAGAAGTGGAATATTCAACAACTCCAAGCCATCTGATCATCTTAAAATCCCTAGTGACCGTAACATTAAACTAATTGCAAAATTTGTATCTCTTTGTAAAATAACCATATAATAAAAAAAAAAAAAAAAAAAAAAAAAAAAAAAAAAAAAAAAAAAATCATTATCCAATATAAAATATTATTGATATTTTGTAGTATTTTATTATTACCACACAAGCTAGAAATAATCTATAATTTTGATACTTTAATAACCTTAAATTGTATAACACTTTAACATTAGTTTAAAAATAAGCCGAAGGCCCTGGCAGCCAGTGCTTTAGTTTGTAAGTGGAATAATTATTAATAATTGTTTCTCTTTTAAATAAATAAATAAATAAATAAATATAACTATCCATATGCAATGCACTGAGTTATATCAGGTTTTAGTAAAACTATCCATATGCAATGCACTGAGTTATATCAGGTTTTAATAAAACTATCCATATGCAATGCACTGAGTTATATCAGTTTTTAATAAAACTATCCATATGCAATGCACTGAGTTATAACAGGTTTTAATAAAACTATCCATATGCAATGCACTGAGTTATAACAGGTTTTAATAAAACTATCCATATGCAATGCACTGAGTTATATCAGTTTTTAATAAAACTATCCATATGCAATGCACTGAGTTATATCAGGTTTTAATAAAACTATACATATGCAATGCACTGAGTTATATCAGTTTTTAATATAACTATCCATATGCAATGCACTGCGTTATATCAGGTTTTAGTAAAACTATCCATATGCAATGCACTGAGTTATATCAGTTTTTAATAAAACTATCCATATGCAATGCACTGAGTTATATCAGTTTTTAATAAAACTATCCATATGCAATGCACTGAGTTATATCAGTTTTTAATAAAACTATCCATATGCAATGCACTGAGTTATATCAGGTTTTAATAAAACTATCCATATGCAATGCACTGAGTTATATCAGTTTTTAATAAAACTATCCATATGCAATGCACTGCGTTATATCAGGTTTTAGTAAAACTATCCATATGCAATGCACTGAGTTATATCAGTTTTTAATAAAACTATCCATATGCAATGCACTGAGTTATATCAGGTTTTAATAAAACTATCCATATGCAATGCACTGAGTTATATCAGTTTTTAATAAAACTATCCATATGCAATGCACTGAGTTATATCAGTTTTTAATAAAACTATCCATATGCAATGCACTGAGCTATATCAGTTTTTAATAAAACTATCCATATGCAATGCACTGAGTTATATCAGTTTTTAATAAAACTATCCATATGCAATGCAGTGAGTTATATCAGTTTTTAATAAAACTATCCATATGCAATGCACTGAGTTATATCAGGTTTTAATAAAACTATTAATTTGCAATGCACTGAGTTATATCAGTTTTTAATAAAACTATCCATATGCAATGCATTGAGTTATATCAGTTTTTAATAAAACTATCCATACGCAATGCACTGAGTTATATCAGTTTTTAATAAAACTATCCATATGCAATGCACTGAGTTATATCAGTTTTTAATAAAATTATCCATGTGCAATGCACTGAGTTATATCAGGTTTTAATAAAACTATCCATATGCAATGCACTGAGTTATATCAGTTTTTAATAAAACTATCCATATGCAATGCACTGAGTTATATCAGGTTTTAATAAAACTATCCATATGCATGCACTGAGTTATATCAGGTTTTAATAAAACTATCCATATGCAATGCACTGAGTTATATCAGGTTTTTAATAAAACTATCCATATGCAATGCACTGAGTTATATCAGTTTTTAATAAAACTATCCATATGCAATGCACTGAGTTATATCAGTTTTTAATAAAACTATCCATATGCAATGCACTGAGTTATATCAGGTTTTAGTAAAACTATCCATATGCAATGCACTGAGTTATATCAGGTTTTAATAAAACTATCCATATGCAATTCACTGAGTTATATCAGTTTTTAATATAACTATCCATATGCAATGCACTGAGTTATATCAGGTTTTAGTAAAACTATCCATATGCAATGCAGTGAGTTATATCAGTTTTTAATAAAACTATCCATATGCAATGCACTGAGTTATATCCGTTTTAAATAAAACTATCCATATGCAATGCACTGAGTTATATCAGTTTTTAATAAAACTGTCCATATGCAATGCACTGAGTTATATCAGTTTTTAATAAAACTATCCATATGCAATGCACTGAGTTATATCAGTTTTTAATAAAACTATCCATATGCAATGCACTGAGTTATATCAGTTTTAATTAAAACTATCCATATGCAATGCACTGAGTTATAACAGTTTTTAATAAAACTGTCCATATGCAATGCACTGAGTTATATCAGTTTTTAATAAAACTATCCATATGCAATGCACTGAGTTATATCAGGTTTTAATAAAACTATTAATTTGCAATGCACTGAGTTATATCAGTTTTTAATAAAACTATCCATATGCAATGCATTGAGTTATATCAGTTTTTAATAAAACTATCCATACGCAATGCACTGAGTTATATCAGTTTTTAATAAAACTATCCATATGCAATGCACTGAGTTATATCAGTTTTTAATAAAACTATCCATATGCCATGCACTGAGTTATATCAGGTTTTAATAAAACTATCCATATGCATGCACTGAGTTATATCAGGTTTTAATAAAACTATCCATATGCAATGCACTGAGTTATATCAGTTTTTAATAAAACTATCCATATGCAATGCACTGAGTTATATCAGTTTTTAATAAAACTATCCATATGCAATGCACTGAGTTATATCAGTTTTTAATAAAACTATCCATATGCAATGCACTGAGTTATATCAGGTTTTAATAAAACTATCCATATGCAATTCACTGAGTTATATCAGTTTTTAATATAACTATCCATTTGCAATGCACTGAGTTATATCAGGTTTTAGTAAAACTATCCATATGCAATGCAGTGAGTTATATCAGTTTTTAATAAAACTATCCATATGCAATGCACTGAGTTATATCAGGTTTTAATAAAACTATCCATATGCAATGCACTGAGTTATATCAGGTTTTAATAAAACTATCCATATGCAATGCACTGAGTTATATCAGTTTTTAATAAAACTATCCATATGCAATGCACTGAGTTATATCAGGTTTTAATAAAACTATCCATATGCAATGCACTGAGTTATATCAGTTTTTAATAAAACTATCCATATGCAATGCACTGAGTTATATCAGGTTTTAATAAAACTATCCATATGCAATGCACTGAGTTATATCAGTTTTTAATAAAACTATCCATATGCAATGCACTGAGTTATATCAGGTTTTAATAAAACTATACATATGCAATGCACTGAGTTATATCAGTTTTTAATATAACTATCCATATGCAATGCACTGAGTTATATCAGGTTTTAGTAAAACTATCCATATGCAATGCACTGAGTTATATCAGTTTTTAATAAAACTATCCATATGCAATGCACTGAGTTATATCAGGTTTTAATAAAACTATCCATATGCAATGCACTGAGTTATATCAGTTTTTAATAAAACTATCCATATGCAATGCAGTGAGTTATATCAGTTTTTAATAAAACTATCCATATGCAATGCACTGAGTTATATCAGGTTTTAATAAAACTATCCATATGCAATGCACTGCGTTATATCAGTTTTTAATATAACTATCCATATGCAATGCACTGAGTTATATCAGGTTTTAGTAAAACTATCCATATGCAATGCACTGAGTTATATCAGTTTTTAATAAAATTTTCCATATGCAATGCACTGAGTTATATCAGTTTTTAATAAAACTATCCATATGCAATGCACTGAGTTATATCAGTTTTTAATAAAACTATCCATATGCAATGCACTGAGTTATATCAGGTTTTAATAAAACTATCCATATGCAATGCACTGAGTTATATCAGTTTTTAATAAAACTATCCATATGCAATGCACTGAGTTATATCAGGTTTTAATAAAACTATCCATATGCAATGCACTGAGTTATATCAGTTTTTAATAAAACTATCCATATGCAATGCACTGAGTTATATCAGGTTTTAATAAAACTATACATATGCAATGCACTGAGTTATATCAGTTTTTAATATAACTATCCATATGCAATGCACTGAGTTATATCAGGTTTTAGTAAAACTATCCATATGCAATGCACTGAGTTATATCAGTTTTTAATAAAACTATCCATATGCAATGCACTGAGTTATATCAGGTTTTAATAAAACTATCCATATGCAATGCACTGAGTTATATCAGTTTTTAATAAAACTATCCATATGCAATGCAGTGAGTTATATCAGTTTTTAATAAAACTATCCATATGCAATGCACTGAGTTATATCAGGTTTTAATAAAACTATCCATATGCAATGCACTGAGTTATATCAGTTTTTAATATAACTATCCATATGCAATGCACTGAGTTATATCAGGTTTTATTAAAACTATCCATATGCAATGCACTGAGTTATATCAGTTTTTAATAAAATTATCCATATGCAATGCACTGAGTTATATCAGTTTTTAATAAAACTATCCATATGCAATGCACTGAGGTATATCAGTTTTTAATATAACTATCCATATGCAATGCACTCTGAGTTATATCAGGTTTTAGTAAAACTATCCATATGCAATGCACTGAGTTATATCAGTTTTTAATAAAACTATCCATATGCAATGCACTGAGTTATATCAGTTTTTAATAAAACTAGCCATATGCAATGCACTGAGTTATATCAGTTTTTAATAAAACTATCCATATGCCATGCACTGAGTTATATCAGTTTTTAATAAAACTATTCATATGCAATGCACTGAGTTATATCAGTTTTTAATAAAACTATCCATATGCAATCCACTGAGTTATATCATTTTTTAATAAAACTTGCCATATGCAATGCACTGAGTTATATCAGTTTTTAATAAAACTATCCATATGCAATGCACCGAGTTATATCAGTTTTTAATAAAACTATCCATATGCATTGCACTGACTTATATCAGTTTTTAATAAAACTATCCATATGCAATGCACTGAGTTATATCAGTTTTTAATAAAACTATCCATATGCAATGCACTGAGTTATATCCGTTTTAAATAAAACTATCCATATGCAATGCACTGAGTTATATCAGTTTTTAATAAAACTGTCCATATGCAATGCACTGAGTTATATCAGTTTTTAATAAAACTATCCATATGCAATGCACTGAGTTATATCAGTTTTTAATAAAACTATCCATATGCAATGCACTGAGTTATATCAGTTTTAAATAAAACTATCCATATGCAATGCACTGAGTTATAACAGTTTTTAATAAAACTAGCCATATGCAATGCAGTGAGTTAAATCAGTTTTTAATAAAACTATCCATATGCAATGCAGTGAGTTATATCAGTTTTTAATAAAACTATCCATATGCAATGCACTGAGTTATATCAGGTTTTAATAAAACTATCCAGTTGCAATGCACTGAGTTATATCAGTTTTTAATAAAACTATCCATACGCAATGCACTGAGTTATATCAGGTTTTAATAAAACTATCCATATGCAATGCACTCAGTTATATCCGTTTTAAATAAAACTATCCATATGCAATGCACTGAGTTATATCAGTTTTTAATAAAACTGTCCATATGCAATGCACTGAGTTATATCAGTTTTTAATAAAACTATCCATATGCAATGCACTGAGTTATATCAGTTTTTAATAAAACTATCCATATGCAATGCACTGAGTTATATCAGTTTTTAATAAAACTATCCATATGCAATGCACTGAGTTATATCAGTTTTTAATAAAACTATTCATATGCAATGCACTGAGTTATATCAGTTTTTAATAAAACTATCCATATGCAATGCACTGAGTTATATCAGTTTTTAATAAAACTATCCATATGCAATGCACTGAGTTTTATCAGTTTTTAATAAAACTATCCATATGCAATGCACTGAGTTATATCAGTTTTTAATAAAACTATCCATATGCAATGCACTGAGTTATATCAGTTTTTAATAAAACTATCCATATGCAATGCACTGAGTTATATCAGTTTTTAATAAAACTATCCATATGCAATGCACTGAGTTATATCAGGTTTTAATAAAACTATACATATGCAATGCACTGAGTTATATCAGGTTTTAATAAAACTATCCATATGCAATGCACTGAGTTATATCAGTTTTTAATAAAACTATCCATATGCAATGCACTGAGTTATATCAGTTTTTAATAAAACTATCCATATGCAATGCACTGAGTTATATCAGTTTTTAGTAAAACTATCCATATGCAATGCACTGAGTTATATCAGTTTTTAATAAAACTATCCATATGCAATGCACTGAGTTATATCAGGTTTTAATAAAACTATCCATATGCAATGCACTGAGTTATATCAGTTTTTAATAAAACTATCCATATGCAATGCAGTGAGTTATATCAGTTTTTAATAAAACTATCCATATGCAATGCACTGAGTTATATCAGGTTTTAATAAAACTATCCATATGCAATGCACTGAGTTATATCAGTTTTTAATATAACTATCCATATGCAATGCACTGAGTTATATCAGGTTTTATTAAAACTATCCATATGCAATGCACTGAGTTATATCAGTTTTTAATAAAATTATCCATATGCAATGCACTGAGTTATATCAGTTTTTAATAAAACTATCCATATGCAATGCACTGAGGTATATCAGTTTTTAATATAACTATCCATATGCAATGCACTCTGAGTTATATCAGGTTTTAGTAAAACTATCCATATGCAATGCACTGAGTTATATCAGTTTTTAATAAAACTATCCATATGCAATGCACTGAGTTATATCAGTTTTTAATAAAACTAGCCATATGCAATGCACTGAGTTATATCAGTTTTTAATAAAACTATCCATATGCCATGCACTGAGTTATATCAGTTTTTAATAAAAACTATTCATATGCAATGCACTGAGTTATATCAGTTTTTAATAAAACTATCCATATGCAATCCACTGAGTTATATCATTTTTAATAAAACTTGCCATATGCAATGCACTGAGTTATATCAGTTTTTAATAAAACTATCCATATGCAATGCACCGAGTTATATCAGTTTTTAATAAAACTATCCATATGCATTGCACTGACTTATATCAGTTTTTAATAAAACTATCCATATGCAATGCACTGAGTTATATCAGTTTTTAATAAAACTATCCATATGCAATGCACTGAGTTATATCCGTTTTAAATAAAACTATCCATATGCAATGCACTGAGTTATATCAGTTTTAAATAAAACTATCCATATGCAATGCACTGAGTTATAACAGTTTTAAATAAAACTATTCATATGCAATGCACTGAGTTATATCAGTTTTAAATAAAACTATTCATATGCAATGCACTGAGTTATATCAGTTTTTAATAAAACTATCCATATGCAATGCACCGAGTTATATCAGTTTTTAATAAAACTATCCATATGCATTGCACTGACTTATATCAGTTTTTAATAAAACTATCCATATGCAATGCACTGAGTTATATCAGTTTTTAATAAAACTATCCATATGCAATGCACTGAGTTATATCCGTTTTAAATAAAACTATCCATATGCAATGCACTGAGTTATATCAGTTTTAAATAAAACTATCCATATGCAATGCACTGAGTTATAACAGTTTTAAATAAAACTATCCATATGCATTGCACTGACTTATATCAGTTTTAAATAAAACTATCCATATGCAATGCACTGAGTTATATCAGTTTTTAATAAAACTATCCATATGCAATCCACTGAGTTATATCATTTTTTAATAAAACTTGCCATATGCAATGCACTGAGTTATATCAGTTTTTAATAAAACTATCCATAGGCAATGCACCGAGTTATATCAGTTTTTAATAAAACTATCCATATGCATTGCACTGACTTATATCAGTTTTAAATAAAACTATCCATATGCAATGCACTGAGTTATATCAGTTTTTAATAAAACTATCCATATGCAATCCACTGAGTTATATCATTTTTTAATAAAACTTGCCATATGCAATGCACTGAGTTATATCAGTTTTTAATAAAACTATCCATATGCAATGCACCGAGTTATATCAGTTTTTAATAAAACTATCCATATGCATTGCACTGACTTATATCAGTTTTTAATAAAACTATCCATATGCATTGCACTGACTTATATCAGTTTTAAATAAAACTATCCATATGCAATGCACTGAGTTATATCAGTTTTTAATAAAACTATCCATATGCAATCCACTGAGTTATATCATTTTTTTAATAAAACTTGCCATATGCAATGCACTGAGTTATATCCGTTTTAAATAAAACTATCCATATGCAATGCACTGAGTTATATCAGTTTTAAATAAAACTATCCATATGCAATGCACTGAGTTATAACAGTTTTAAATAAAACTATCCATATGCATTGCACTGACTTATATCAGTTTTAAATAAAACTATCCATATGCAATGCACTGAGTTATATCAGTTTTTAATAAAACTATCCATATGCAATCCACTGAGTTATATCATTTTTTAATAAAACTTGCCATATGCAATGCACTGAGTTATATCAGTTTTTAATAAAACTATCCATATGCAATGCACCGAGTTATATCAGTTTTTAATAAAACTATCCATATGCATTGCACTGACTTATATCTGTTTTTAATAAAACTATCCATATGCAATGCACTGAGTTATATCAGTTTTTAATAAAACTATCCATATGCAATGCACTGAGTTATATCCGTTTTAAATAAAACTATCCATATGCAATGCACTGAGTTATATCAGTTTTAAATAAAACTATCCATATGCAATGCACTGAGTTATAACAGTTTTAAATAAAACTATCCATATGCAATGCACTGAGTTATATCAGTTTTAAATAAAACTATTCATATGCAATGCACTGAGTTATATCAGTTTTTAATAAAACTATCCATATGCAATCCACTGAGTTATATCATTTTTTAATAAAACTTGCCATATGCAATGCACTGAGTTATATCAGTTTTTAATAAAACTATCCATATGCAATGCACCGAGTTATATCAGTTTTTAATAAAACTATCCATATGCATTGCACTGACTTATATCAGTTTTTAATAAAACTGTCCATATGCAATGCACTGAGTTATATCAGTTTTTAATAAAACTATCCATATGCAATGCACTGAGTTATATCAGTTTTTTAATAAAACTATCCATATGCACTGCACTGAGTTATATCAGTTTTTAATAAAACTAGCCATATGCAATGCAGTGAGTTAAATCAGTTTTTAATAAAACTATCCATATGCCATGCAGTGAGTTATATCAGTTTTTAATAAAACTATCCATATGCAATGCACTGAGTTATATCAGGTTTTAGTAAAACTATCCATATGCAATGCATTGAGTTATATCAGGTTTTAATAAAACTATCTATATGCAATGCACTGAGTTATATCAGTTTTTAATATAACTATCCATATGCAATGCACTGAGTTATATCAGGTTTAGTAAAACTATCCATATGCAATGCACTGAGTTATATCAGTTTTTAATAAAACTATCCATATGCAATGCACTGAGTTATATCAGTTTTTAATAAAACTATCATATGCAATGCAGTGAGTTATATCAGTTTTTAATAAAACTATCCATATGCAATGCACTGAGTTATATCAGGTTTTAATAAAACTATCATATGCAATGCACTGAGTTATGTCAGGTTTTAATAAAACTATCCATATGCAATGCACTGAGTTATATCAGTTTTTAATAAAACTATCCATATGCAATGCACTGAGTTATATCAGGTTTTAATAAAACTATCCATATGCAATGCACTGAGTTATATCAGTTTTTCATAAAACTATCCATATGCACTGCACTGAGTTATATCAGTTTTTAATAAAACTAGCCATATGCAATGCAGTGAGTTAAATCAGTTTTTAATAAAACTATCCATATGCCATGCAGTGAGTTATATCAGTTTTTAATAAAACTATCCATTTGCAATGCACTGAGTTATATCAGTTTTTAATAAACTATCCATATGCAATGCACTGAGTTATATCAGGTTTTAGTAAAACGATCCATATGCAATACATTGAGTTATATCAGGTTTTAATAAAACTATCTATATGCAATGCACTGAGTTATATCAGTTTTTAATATAACTATCCATATGCAATGCACTGAGTTATATCAGGTTTTAGTAAAACTATCCATATGCAATGCACTGAGTTATATCAGTTTTTAATAAAACTATCCATATGCAATGCACTGAGTTATATCAGGTTTTAATAAAACTATCCATAAGCAATGCACTGAGTTATATCAGTTTTTAATAAAACTATCCATATGCAATGCAGTGAGTTATATCAGTTTTTAATAAAACTATCCATATGCAATGCACTGAGTTATATCAGGTTTTAATAAAACTATCCATATGCAATGCACTGAGTTATATCAGTTTTTAATATAACTATCCATATGCAATGCACTGAGTTATATCAGGTTTTAGTAAAACTATCCATATGCAATGCACTGAGTTATATCAGTTTTTAATAAAATTATCCACATGCAATGCACTGAGTTATATCAGTTTTTAATAAAACTATCCATATGCAATGCACTGAGTTATATCAGTTTTTAATAAAAACTATCCATATGCAATGCACTGAGTTATATCAGTTTTAATAAAACTATCCATATGCAATGCACTGAGTTATATCAGTTTTTAATAAAACTATCCATATGCAATGCAGTGAGTTATATCAGTTTTTAATAAAACTATCCATATGCAATGCACTGAGTTATATCAGGTTTTAATAAAACTATCCATATGCAATGCACTGAGTTATGTCAGGTTTTAATAAAACTATCCATATGCAATGCACTGAGTTATATCAGTTTTTAATAAAACTATCCATATGCAATGCACTGAGTTATATCAGGTTTTAATAAAACTATCCATATGCAATGCACTGAGTTATATCAGTTTTTAATAAAACTATCCATATGCACTGCACTGAGTTATATCAGTTTTTAATAAAACTAGCCATATGCAATGCAGTGAGTTAAATCAGTTTTTAATAAAACTATCCATATGCCATGCAGTGAGTTATATCAGTTTTAATAAAACTATCCATATGCAATGCACTGAGTTATATCAGTTTTTAATAAACTATCCATTTGCAATGCACTGAGTTATATCAGTTTTTAATAAAACTATCCATATGCAATGCACTGAGTTATATCAGGTTTTAGTAAAACTATCCATATGCAATGCATTGAGTTATATCAGGTTTTAATAAAACTATCTATATGCAATGCACTGAGTTATATCAGTTTTTAATATAATTATCCATATGCACTGCACTGAGTTATATCAGGTTTTAGTAAAACTATCCATATGCAATGCACTGAGTTATATCAGTTTTTAATAAAACTATCCATATGCAATGCACTGAGTTATATCAGGTTTTAATAAAACTATCCATATGCAATGCACTGAGTTATATCAGTTTTTAATAAAACTATCCATATGCAATGCAGTGAGTTATATCAGTTTTTAATAAAACTATCCATATGCAATGCACTGAGTTATATCAGGTTTTAATAAAACTATCCATATGCAATGCACTGAGTTATATCAGTTTTTAATATAACTATCCATATGCAATGCACTGAGTTATATCAGGTTTTAGTAAAACTATCCATATGCAATGCACTGAGTTATATCAGTTTTTAATAAAACTATCCATATGCAATGCACTGAGTTATATCAGGTTTTAATAAAACTATCCATATGCAATGCACTGAGTTATATCAGTTTTTAATATAACTATCCATATGCAATGCACTGAGTTATATCAGTTTTTAATAAAACTATCCATATGCAATGCACTGAGTTATTTCAGTTTTTAATAAAACTATCCATATGCAATGCACTGAGTTATATCAGTTTTTAATAAAACTATCCATATGCAATGCACTGAGTTATATCAGTTTTTAATATAACGATCCATCTGCAATGCACTCTGAGTTATATCAGGTTTAGTAAACTATCCATATGCAATGCACTGAGTTATATCAGGTTTAATAAAACTATCCATATGCAATGCACTGAGTTATATCAGTTTTTAATAAAACTATCCATATGCAATGCACTGAGTTATATCAGGTTTTAATAAAACTATCCATATGCAATGCACTGAGTTATATCAGTTTT
>JAWMAG010000200.1:35000-40361 GCA_037013455.1 Ceratitis rosa | reverse complement strand
AATATACCATATGCTTTAATTCTTTTAATTTGATTAAAAGAATAAGCAACTAATTTAGCATAGTCTTACAACCCTCAACCATATGTAGTCCAAGCAGCACTTTAAAATTAATTAAAGTACATAACAGCATGGACTGCAATATGCGTTCAAAATGTCGATGTTCATGTGTCCTGCAGTTCACACGATGACGCACAGTTTGCTGCGTTCTTCATCGACCCATGAGCCGAGTGATCCACCGCTTAGAGTGATAAATTTTGTTTGTTTTTGTATAAAAAGTCAAGATTTTTATTTATTGAAAAATTTAAAAACACATTAATGATGTAAATTTTTTAATTTTCTCTTAAATTTCTTTCAATAAATTCTTATTTTAAACCCAAACATTTACAAGTTGCGAACGTCTTAGTCCAACAAAAACAGTATTTCCAATTTTTCTACCATTTGTTAAATATTTGCATAAATTGGCGTTTTAGTAGGTGGTGTATATCTTGAGAGTGGAATAAATGTAAAATGTTTTATAGAGTATTCTCTCTTTTTATGTTTGAAGTATATTATTTATATATCTTCTTTTTTATATTATATCAATTATATAATTAATATTAATATATTATATATACATCATATATATAATTTATGTACTTTTTAATAATACACACCCCACTCAAAAATATACAACATACCATCACAAATAGTATACTAGAAAAGAAATACACACGTTAATGTGAACAAATTTAACTTATCATTTATATATAAATAAATAATAAGTACAACTATATATGTTTAAAGGTTTTTCGTTTAGCATTTCAAATACAATGTATGCAAAGTTCACAATACAAATTACTTCATATTGTCATAGTGCATTACAAGGAGTACAAAATTTTAAAAAGAAAAAAAAGAAAAACATTCCAAAAATGTATACCATATAACCCACACACAATAATTATTATTATAATAGTTGTCATATCTATTGTTTTACATTGTGTAATGGGATTCTGATAATACATAAAGAAATGAAAAGAACAAAAAGAAAAGTTTAAATTATTCATATTCTTTATATTTATATAATATTGTTTTTAATATTTTCTTTTTTTGTTCTTTTTTTTTTAGCATTTCAAATACAATGTATGCAAAGTTCACAATACAAATTACTTCATATTGTCATAATGCATTACAAGGAGTACAAAATTTTAAAAAGAAAAAAAAGAAAAACATTCCAAAATGTATACCATATAACCCACACACAATAATTATTATTATAATAGTTGTCATATCTGTTGTTTTACATTGTGTAATGGGATTCTGATAATACATAAAGAAATGAAAAGAACAAAAAGAAAAGTTTAAATTATTCATATTCTTTATATTTATATAATATTGTTTTTAATATTTTCTTTTTTTGTTCTTTTTTTTTTTATAAATTTTTGCTTTTTTTTATACGTGTGTACATATATTATTATATATACACGTATATATTTTTAACGGATAGGAACACAATAATGATCCTTCCGCAGGTTCACCTACGGAAACCTTGTTACGACTTTTACTTCCTCTAAATAATCAAGTTCGGTCAACTTTTGCGAAACAACCGTGAAACACAAGGCGTCACAGTGATCACGTCCGGAGACCTCACTAAATAATTCAATCGGTAGTAGCGACGGGCGGTGTGTACAAAGGGCAGGGACGTAATCAATGCGAGTTAATGACTCACACTTACTGGGAATTCCAAGTTCATGTGAACAGTTTCAGTTCACAATCCCAAGCATGAAAGTGGTTCAGCGTTTACCCGGACCTCTCGGTCTAGGAATACACGTTGATACTTTCATTGTAGCGCGCGTGCAGCCCAGGACATCTAAGGGCATCACAGACCTGTTATTGCTCAATCTCGTTACTGCTAGACGCAATTTGTCCATTTAAGAAGCTAGTGTCCTTATAATGGGACAAACCAACAGGTACGACTCCACTTATATAAACACATTCAAACACTTGTACATTCAAGATGCACGCATGAATGAAGGCTATATAAGCTTCAACACCATAATCCTGAAAGCATCTATTTAATATATTTGAGTCTCGTTCGTTATCGGAATTAACCAGACAAATCACTCCACGAACTAAGAACGGCCATGCACCACCACCCATAGATTCGAGAAAGAGCTATCAATCTGTCTTACACGCTTATGTTCGGACCTGGTAAGTTTTCCCGTGTTGAGTCAAATTAAGCCGCAGGCTCCACTCCTGGTGGTGCCCTTCCGTCAATTCCTTTAAGTTTCAGCTTTGCAACCATACTTCCCCCGGAGCCCAAAAGCTTTGGTTTCCCGGGAAGCGACTGAGAGAGCCATAGTAGTAGCTACACCCAATTGCTAGCTGGCATCGTTTATGGTTAGAACTAGGGCGGTATCTGATCGCCTTCGAACCTCTAACTTTCGTTCTTGATTAATGAAAACATCTTTGGCAAATGCTTTCGCTTAAGTTAGTCTTACGACGGTCCAAGAATTTCACCTCTCGCGTCGTAATACTAATGCCCCCAAACTGCTTCTATTAATCATTACCTCTTGATCTAAAAACCAATGAAAGTAGAACAGAGGTCTTATTTCATTATTCCATGCACAAAATATTCAGGCATTTGGAGCCTGCTTTAAGCACTCTAATTTGTTCAAAGTAATTGTACCGGCCCACAACAACACTCGATGAAGAGCACTGAAGCAGGTTTAAATAGGAGGAATATATAAAAAATACATTGTATTAATTATATATAAGAACTCCACCGGTAATACGCTTACATACATAAGGTAATGTACATACCACAATTATAGTTGTACTACCCGTATGAAGCACAAATTCAACTACGAACGTTTTAACCGCAACAACTTTAATATACGCTATTGGAGCTGGAATTACCGCGGCTGCTGGCACCAGACTTGCCCTCCAATAGGTCCTTGTTAAAGGATTTAAAGTGTACTCATTCCAATTACAGGGCCTCGGATATGAGTCCTGTATTGTTATTTTTCGTCACTACCTCCCCGAACTGGGAGTGGGTAATTTACGCGCCTGCTGCCTTCCTTAGATGTGGTAGCCGTTTCTCAGGCTCCCTCTCCGGAATCGAACCCTGATTCCCCGTTACCCGTTGCAACCATGGTAGTCCTAGATACTACCATCAAAAGTTGATAGGGCAGACATTTGAAAGATCTGTCGTCGGTACGGGACCATACGATCTGCAAGTTATCTAGAGTTCAACCAATATAACGATCTTGCGATCGCTTGGTTTTAGCCTAATAAAAGCACACGTTCCAAAAGGTCCGTGTTTATTTTGCATGTATTAGCTCTAGAATTACCACAGTTATCCAAGTAACTGTTAACGATCTATGGAACCATAACTGATATAATGAGCCTTTTGCGGTTTCACTTTTAATTTGTTTGTACTTAGACATGCATGGCTTAATCTTTGAGACAAGCATATAACTACTGGCAGGATCAACCAGAATAATATCGCTTTTATATTATAATATAATAATAAAATTATTATATATATAATTTTTTTTAAAATGATATTTTATTTCACATTTGAAAATTTCATATTACGGATTTTACACACCAAAAAACTTATTAATAATGAGAGAGCAGTAATGTTATATATATTTTTATATAACAAAACCATTATAGCAGACATTTTCTTTTCTATATGTTATTAAATTAATAATTAAAATTTTTGATAATCTGTAATGGCACTACTCCCACCAATAAATAACAAGTTATTGTGCGTATACCGAATATGAAAAAGAATTCATCGTTCTCTATACATAAATTAAATAAAAATTTTATTATGTTAGAACGTTCCTTCTTTCTATGTTTGCCAAATTTTCAAACAATATCATTTTTAATACATTTTACTTTATTTCAATGCATTTAATTATGTATACCTCTTTTTGAGATTGTATACACATATCTTCTTTGATTTGAAATTAAGAATTCCAAATTTTCATATATATATTATAAAATAAATATATGAATATAAAGTCGACAGACTTTTTATAATTATGTTTACTAACCAATTCTTAAAAAAGAATTGAGAAAGTAAACAATAAAATTTGTATGCCGAAAAACTACACGCGTTAGTACAGAATATAGATATTAATATATTTAATACTATTTCTATTTAAACTAACTGTAGCTTGTCATGCTTTATCTACATGACCACCTGGATTAAATACTCCCGTCAGAATTATATTACATGATCTCATACAGTTATGATAATTTTCATATAAGTACTAATTGAATAATCTCATACAAGTACGAAAATTTTTATATTAATAACATAATTTCTATAACTTCATACAATTTTACGTCTAAAACACCATGAAGTTAATGAAATAAGTCAAAATATCAATTTCCGACAAGTAAAAAATTTTCATACAAGTACTAATATAAATATTCTCATACAAGTATAACATCTCCATATAATTTGAGGGAGAAAATAGCCTTCACCGAGAGTGTTTTATTTTTTGCACACCTCACGAACCCAAAAATGTATGAAAAAAATATTTTTTCAATTTTTATTCCATTTTACCTGTACGAACAACCCAAATTCATATGAAATATCAAACGTCTTGTGTTCCTAAACATCTTACCATATTAATTTATTAACATTTTTAATATTTTAAAGTTCGAAAATTTAGTAACTATATGAAAATTTAACACTTGTATGAGTTTAATAAGTTAATACTTGTATGGAAATCTATAAATTGTATGAGTTTAATAAGTTAATACTTGTATGGAAATATATTTTATTTGAGAATACGTTCAATCAAGATTTCTATTATTTTTCAACTTAAATATATTTATTCTCATTATTCTTGAGAATAATTTCAGAGAATAATTTCTATTAAGTTTTTATTTTATTTTTCAATATAAATTTATATATTCTCATCATTATTCTTAGAATAAAAATAAATTAAATTGATAATTGAATAAATTATATCTCTTATTATTTTAGTTTTCCAAGTGTTGATTATTTATTATCACAGATTTAAAATAAGTGAAGTGAATTTGTTGTTGCTATCATTCAATTCATTTATTTATTTATATGTGTAATATATATTATAATTGAGACAATCATCTTATTAATCCATATATATATTTATGTATAAAGATATAATAATATATATTACTCTATTATAATATATATTAAAAATATAATGGTAATGAATAATAATTTTTATAAGTGGAAAACATCAATAATTTGATTGAGATCAATAAATTCAATTAAACATTTTTGTTTTCTTATAATATACTATTTATATATTATATATTTTTGTTTGCTATATAATATACTTTTATATATTATATATTTTTGTTTGCAATATAATA
>JAWMAG010000200.1:15000-20000 GCA_037013455.1 Ceratitis rosa | reverse complement strand
TTAAATTCAGGGGGTAGTCCCATATGAGTTGAGGTTGTATAAAAAGTTTTTGTTTTTTTGTAAATATTAATATTTTTCTTCCTGCTTTTTTAATGAATATATTATATATATAAAAAAATATATTCTGAAAACACTCAGTATAAAATAAAAAAGAATTCCTTTCATCCCCATTTGTAGTAAGTTTTCTTTTTCTATGTATAAAAAATCAACATTATTATTTTTAGGTTAAAAAAAATATATATATGAAGACAATTCTAGAATAAAAATTTATTTTATGCTAGACATTCCTCTCATATATATATATATATATATATTTAAAATTTTTATTTAAATAATGTTGAATTTTTTTTTAGGGAATACTAAGATTCTTCTCTATCAAAAAATTGCATTCAAATATTTGAGGTTTTCAAGAATACAATATATATATTATATATATTCATTTTATGCTATTAATATTATGGATCGATTTTATAAAATCAATCCAATAATATACCATATGCTTTAATTCTTTTAATTTGATTAAAAGAATAAGCAACTAATTTAGCATAGTCTTACAACCCTCAACCATATGTAGTCCAAGCAGCACTTTAAAATTAATTAAAGTACATAACAGCATGGACTGCAATATGCGTTCAAAATGTCGATGTTCATGTGTCCTGCAGTTCACACGATGACGCACAGTTTGCTGCGTTCTTCATCGACCCATGAGCCGAGTGATCCACCGCTTAGAGTGATAAATTTTGTTTGTTTTTGTATAAAAAGTCAAGATTTTTATTTATTGAAAAATTTAAAAACACATTAATGATGTAAATTTTTTAATTTTCTCTTAAATTTCTTTCAATAAATTCTTATTTTAAACCCAAACATTTACAAGTTGCGAACGTCTTAGTCCAACAAAAACAGTATTTCCAATTTTTCTACCATTTGTTAAATATTTGCATAAATTGGCGTTTTAGTAGGTGGTGTATATCTTGAGAGTGGAATAAATGTAAAATGTTTTATAGAGTATTCTCTCTTTTTATGTTTGAAGTATATTATTTATATATCTTCTTTTTTATATTATATCAATTATATAATTAATATTAATATATTATATATACATCATATATATAATTTATGTACTTTTTAATAATACACACCCCACTCAAAAATATACAACATACCATCACAAATAGTATACTAGAAAAGAAATACACGTTAATGTGAACAAATTTAACTTATCATTTATATATAAATAAATAATAAGTACAACTATATATGTTTAAAGGTTTTTCGTTTAGCATTTCAAATACAATGTATGCAAAGTTCACAATACAAATTACTTCATATTGTCATAGTGCATTACAAGGAGTACAAAATTTTAAAAAGAAAAAAAAAGAAAAACATTCCAAAAATGTATACCATATAACCCACACACAATAATTATTATTATAATAGTTGTCATATCTATTGTTTTACATTGTGTAATGGGATTCTGATAATACATAAAGAAATGAAAAGAACAAAAAGAAAAGTTTAAATTATTCATATTCTTTATATTTATATAATATTGTTTTTAATATTTTCTTTTTTGTGTTCTTTTTTTTTTAGCATTTCAAATACAATGTATGCAAAGTTCACAATACAAATTACTTCATATTGTCATAATGCATTACAAGGAGTACAAAATTTTAAAAAGAAAAAAAAAGAAAAACATTCCAAAATGTATACCATATAACCCACACACAATAATTATTATTATAATAGTTGTCATATCTGTTGTTTTACATTGTGTAATGGGATTCTGATAATACATAAAGAAATGAAAAGAACAAAAAGAAAAGTTTAAATTATTCATATTCTTTATATTTATATAATATTGTTTTTAATATTTTCTTTTTTTGTTCTTTTTTTTTTTATAAATTTTTGCTTTTTTTTATACGTGTGTACATATATTATTATATATACACGTATATATTTTTAACGGATAGGAACACAATAATGATCCTTCCGCAGGTTCACCTACGGAAACCTTGTTACGACTTTTACTTCCTCTAAATAATCAAGTTCGGTCAACTTTTGCGAAACAACCGTGAAACACAAGGCGTCACAGTGATCACGTCCGGAGACCTCACTAAATAATTCAATCGGTAGTAGCGACGGGCGGTGTGTACAAAGGGCAGGGACGTAATCAATGCGAGTTAATGACTCACACTTACTGGGAATTCCAAGTTCATGTGAACAGTTTCAGTTCACAATCCCAAGCATGAAAGTGGTTCAGCGGTTTACCCGGACCTCTCGGTCTAGGAAATACACGTTGATACTTTCATTGTAGCGCGCGTGCAGCCCAGGACATCTAAGGGCATCACAGACCTGTTATTGCTCAATCTCGTTACTGCTAGACGCAATTTGTCCATTTAAGAAGCTAGTGTCCTTATAATGGGACAAACCAACAGGTACGACTCCACTTATATAAACACATTCAAACACTTGTACATTCAAGATGCACGCATGAATGAAGGCTATATAAGCTTCAACACCATAATCCTGAAAGCATCTATTTAATATATTTGAGTCTCGTTCGTTATCGGAATTAACCAGACAAATCACTCCACGAACTAAGAACGGCCATGCACCACCACCCATAGATTCGAGAAAGAGCTATCAATCTGTCTTACACGCTTATGTTCGGACCTGGTAAGTTTTCCCGTGTTGAGTCAAATTAAGCCGCAGGCTCCACTCCTGGTGGTGCCCTTCCGTCAATTCCTTTAAGTTTCAGCTTTGCAACCATACTTCCCCCGGAGCCCAAAAGCTTTGGTTTCCCGGGAAGCGACTGAGAGAGCCATAGTAGTAGCTACACCCAATTGCTAGCTGGCATCGTTTATGGTTAGAACTAGGGCGGTATCTGATCGCCTTCGAACCTCTAACTTTCGTTCTTGATTAATGAAAACATCTTTGGCAAATGCTTTCGCTTAAGTTAGTCTTACGACGGTCCAAGAATTTCACCTCTCGCGTCGTAATACTAATGCCCCCAAACTGCTTCTATTAATCATTACCTCTTGATCTAAAAACCAATGAAAGTAGAACAGAGGTCTTATTTCATTATTCCATGCACAAAATATTCAGGCATTTGGAGCCTGCTTTAAGCACTCTAATTTGTTCAAAGTAATTGTACCGGCCCACAACAACACTCGATGAAGAGCACTGAAGCAGGTTTAAATAGGAGGAATATATAAAAAATACATTGTATTAATTATATATAAGAACTCCACCGGTAATACGCTTACATACATAAGGTAATGTACATACCACAATTATAGTTGTACTACCCGTATGAAGCACAAATTCAACTACGAACGTTTTAACCGCAACAACTTTAATATACGCTATTGGAGCTGGAATTACCGCGGCTGCTGGCACCAGACTTGCCCTCCAATAGGTCCTTGTTAAAGGATTTAAAGTGTACTCATTCCAATTACAGGGCCTCGGATATGAGTCCTGTATTGTTATTTTTCGTCACTACCTCCCCGAACTGGGAGTGGGTAATTTACGCGCCTGCTGCCTTCCTTAGATGTGGTAGCCGTTTCTCAGGCTCCCTCTCCGGAATCGAACCCTGATTCCCCGTTACCCGTTGCAACCATGGTAGTCCTAGATACTACCATCAAAAGTTGATAGGGCAGACATTTGAAAGATCTGTCGTCGGTACGGGACCATACGATCTGCAAGTTATCTAGAGTTCAACCAATATAACGATCTTGCGATCGCTTGGTTTTAGCCTAATAAAAGCACACGTTCCAAAAGGTCCGTGTTTATTTTGCATGTATTAGCTCTAGAATTACCACAGTTATCCAAGTAACTGTTAACGATCTATGGAACCATAACTGATATAATGAGCCTTTTGCGGTTTCACTTTTAATTTGTTTGTACTTAGACATGCATGGCTTAATCTTTGAGACAAGCATATAACTACTGGCAGGATCAACCAGAATAATATCGCTTTTATATTATAATATAATAATAAAATTATTATATATATAATTTTTTTTAAAATGATATTTTATTTCACATTTGAAAATTTCATATTACGGATTTTACACACCAAAAAACTTATTAATAATGAGAGAGCAGTAATGTTATATATATTTTTATATAACAAAACCATTATAGCAGACATTTTCTTTTCTATATGTTATTAAATTAATAATTAAAATTTTTGATAATCTGTAATGGCACTACTCCCACCAATAAATAACAAGTTATTGTGCGTATACCGAATATGAAAAAGAATTCATCGTTCTCTATACATAAATTAAATAAAAATTTTATTATGTTAGAACGTTCCTTCTTTCTATGTTTGCCAAATTTTCAAACAATATCATTTTTAATACATTTTACTTTATTTCAATGCATTTAATTATGTATACCTCTTTTTGAGATTGTATACACATATCTTCTTTGATTTGAAATTAAGAATTCCAAATTTTCATATATATATTATAAAATAAATATATGAATATAAAGTCGACAGACTTTTTATAATTATGTTTACTAACCAATTCTTAAAAAAGAATTGAGAAAGTAAACAATAAAATTTGTATGCCGAAAAACTACACGCGTTAGTACAGAATATAGATATTAATATATTTAATACTATTTCTATTTAAACTAACTGTAGCTTGTCATGCTTTATCTACATGACCACCTGGATTAAATACTCCCGTCAGAATTATATTACATGATCTCATACAGTTATGATAATTTTCATATAAGTACTAATTGAATAATCTCATACAAGTACGAAAATTTTTATATTAATAACATAATTTCTATAACTTCATACAATTTTACGTCTAAAACACCATGAAGTTAATGAAATAAGTCAAAATATCAATTTCCGACAAGTAAAAAATTTTCATACAAGTACTAATATAAATATTCTCATACAAGTATAACATCTCCATATAATTTGAGGGAGAAAATAGCCTTCACCGAGAGTGTTTTATTTTTTGCACACCTCACGA